>JAJJMA010330650.1:3394-18703 GCA_023529015.1 Papaver nudicaule
GGTGACGCCGAATACACACTTTGCTGGATTAATCTTCAACTTGGTTATTCTCATGTGATCAAAGATTTCCTTCAAGTCTTGCACGATTTCCTTCAAGTCTTGCACGTGATTCTTCTTTTTCTTGCTCTTGACCAACATGTCATCAACATAAACCTCCATTGTTTTACCTATCCATTTTTCGAACATATCCTGAGCCATCTTTTGGTATGTAGCACCAGCATTCTTAAGACCAAATGGCATTCTTGTGTAACAAAATAAACCTTTAGTAGAAAAGAAAGCTGTGTGCCGCTGATCTTCTTCTGCCAGCGGTATCTGGTTATATCCAGAATAACCGTCCATGAAAGATAATAATTCATGTCCAGAAGTGGCATCGACAGTCTGATCTATGCTTGGTAATGGAAAGCTGTTCTTGGGGCACGCCCTATTCAAGTCGCTGAAATCAATGCAAATTCTTACCCCTTTATTCTTCTTAGGAACCACCACCATATTAGATATCCATTCTGGATATTGAACTGGTCTAATGATTCCTGACGCCCTCATCTTATCAATTTCTGCTTCCACCGCCTCCTTGTACGCTGGTGCCAACTTCCTTGGACGCTGTTTGAATGGTCTGATCCTTGGATCTATATCCAATTTATGGCATGCAGTTTCTGGATCAATACCAGGCATCTCATTCATGCCCCAAGCAAAAACATCCACATATTCCTTTAGCAAAGCCTCTAGCTGCCGAGATTCTTCTTCATTCAGTAAGGTACCAATTTTTACTATCTTAGGAGCATCTTCTTCACCTATGTTGATTTCCCTTGTAGGTTCTACCGCTGTGAAATGCAAATCTGGCTCACCCATAGGCGAAGGTTCCTTTAATTGCTACAAAGGTGCCGCTGAAGGACTTGCCGCTGAGTCTCCCTCCTTCACAGAAAGAATGTATTTGTTGGGATCGGCGACTAGTGCAGTTATTTCTTTAGCCTTAGTTGCTTCTTTGGTCTGCTTCTTTTTCTCAATTATCCTTGCCTTTCGAGTTTCACGCATCTTGACGTCTACTTCATTGCATGCCTTTGCTGTGGATGAGTCGCCAATATACTCAGCTACCCCTTCTGGAGTTGGAAATCGCAACCGCTGATGATAGGTCGAAGGTACTCCCTTGATGCTGTGTAGCCATGGCCTGCCAAGAATTGCTGCATACGGCGAATCGACCACCACAACACAGAAAGTAGTATCCATAATCAAAGTCTTGCATGTAACAACCTTCATTTTCACTTCTCCTTTAGGCTTGGACGCTATCCCATTAAATCCGTAAATGCTGTATGAAGAAGGAACTAACGACTCTACTGGTTCTTCTTTAGAATCCATGGCCTGATACGCTGAATTGAAGAGAATATCCACAGAACTTCCTGGATCTACCAGCACTCTTGGAACCTTGAATTTTCCTATTTGGATGGTAAGGACCAATGGATTCAAATGATTTCTTGCCTCAGGTGATAGCTCTACCGCCGAAAAACAGACTGGCTTTTTCATCCATTCTAGTAATGGGTTATTCTTGACTGCGACACTGAAAATCTCTTTGCCGTTGCTATCCCTCTTGTGAATTCTTGACATTACATTATTATGAAATTCATCTCTACTGATTGTTGAATGCACAATAGAGAAACAATTCAATTCTTTCAGATCACGCTGAACTTCAATTTCAAACACTTTGGGCTTTGGTTGCACTGCTTGAATTGGCTGAACCTCCAATGGTGGTACTGGAGGTAACTCTAAGAAATCTTGGAATCTTCCCATACGGATGAATCTATGCACTTCTCTCTGAACTCCTGTGCAGTTTTCAGTTGTGTGGCCATGGAATTGATGGTATTGGCAGTATTGACTGGTATTAGAAATAGGATTTGCGGGATTTCCCCTATTAAAAGGATAACGAATTTCATTTCTTGATGCTGAACTCTCTATCTGTCCAAATGCGTCCGTATAAGTGACACGTAGTTTTGGTAGTGTGGCGTCTTGGAAATCTGGGTATACTGGCTTTCTGTCGCCGAATCTTCGATTGTCATTGTTGAATCTTCTATCACCATTGCCTTGTCGCCGGTTATCGTATCCCCCTCTATTATCGCCGTAACTTCTTCTGTCGTTGTTGGCGTATCTACCTCTATTATCATATCCTCCTCTATTGTTTTGATCATCTCTGCCTGCGTAAGTGTCTCTCTTTCCTTGATTCCACTGTTGATTGTTGCTCTGCTGATATTGCTGTCGTTCTTGTGGCTGCTGGTGTGGGACAACTACCGCTGAGGGTGCTGCTGCTGTTGCTTCCAATTTTTTGTGCTCCTTTCTAATCCATTCTTTTCTTGCTTCTTCATGTTCTTCCGGCGACAAATTGTTGATAGAGTGAGCATGCTTTGCCCTTTCCTTCTTCTGGCGTTCTTCTTCTTCTTGCATTTCTTCATATATCAACCATTCATTTTGTCTAGCTCTCAATTCTCCTATATCTGCTACTGGAGTCCAATATAAAGATTGGAACATCTTATCCGTTGTTTCCATTGAGCTGATGAATGCTCGCATCTTTTCTTTGTCAGATACCGCCGATCCCACTTCACTACAAAGTTTCCTCCATCTCATAATATAACTTCTACACGATTCCATAGGTCTTTTCTTATTGTTAAATAACTTCTCTGCCCCTGGGCGTACTCTCTTGTTTTGTATATAATTTGCAATGAATTTCTCTTCTAACTGAGTGTATTTCGCAATTGACTTCTCTCTCAGACCGCCGAACCAAGCCAAAGCTTCATCTTTAAGAGCAGCAGCAAACGACATGCACATTATTGGATCTGAGCCGGTCCATGCCGTTAAATCTCTCCTGTAACACTGCAAGTGTAGGGTTGGATCTCCTGTACCGTCAAAGATTGATGTGAAAGTTGGCATACTAAACTTCCTGGACACGTGCCCATACGTAATTTCATCTACAAATGGTGTCTTTTTTGCTTCTAAGATTGCCTTCCTTAGTTTATCATCTTTTGGTTGTCCTGCGGCTTCTTCTATCCTCTTCTCCATACGGCGTAATCTTTTTGTGACGTATTCTTGTATATCTTCCAATTTGCCCGAGTCGGCGTAACTTTCCTCGCCGTGATTAGATTTCCCAGTCCTCTTACTCCCTTCTTCTTTTTTCACTGTGGATGCCGCCACTTCTGGCCTTGTAGATCTGCTCTTTTGAGCTTTGTGCACTGTATGAGTTGAGCGACTTTTGCTACGACTTTCCATTAACTGCTTATGCTGCTGTGCCAATTGTAAGTTGCTCTGAAGGATAATGTCCATCTGTCTTTGCATCTGCAACTGCATCTGAGCTTGATTTATGGTGCTTTGCTCAAAGAACTTCTTTAGCAATTCTTCAGTAGCACTGGCGGATTTTCCTTCCGACACTGTTATTGGCGCCGTTCTTGACGTTCCAACAGCTGCCACCATCCTACTGCTACCTCCTACTTCTTTTGAAGTATTGTCATCTACTCTCGAGGGTAACCCATTAGAGTTGAGATTGCCACCTACTACTCTTGATAATCCTTCAACTGCATGAGACGTCTCGCCGGGAATCGCTGTTTCTTTGATGGTGCCGTCATCCACTGCTTTTCCTTTACTTTGCACTGGAACTTCTTCCTCTTCATCCTCTTCTGGTATCCCATCCAAGTGCGTTATGTCTTGTACCAAAACAATATCCATGGCCGCTGTCTGCTGTTGAGGTACCGCTGACTGCATTGCTGCTGTTTGCTGTTGTTCTTGTATCGGCGCTACTGGCTGTTGTTGCTGAATCGCCGGCTGTGGCGTTGTTGTCTGTTGTTGCTGAGTCACTGACTGTGGTGTTGTTGTCTGCTGACTTGCATTACCGCTCAAGAAGAAATCATGTGCAAAACCTAACGGTGGTACCGCTGAACTTCTCAAGTTATGTCGATTAGGAAGAGGTACAGACTGAGCGGGTATAGGAAACTTTGGAGCTTTATTTGATGACGCCGTACCTCCTTTCCGCTTAGTCGCCATTTTGGTATCCTGTGTAGAAAACAACAAAAGCACTTCCTGACAGTATTAAGCTAGCTTGACTGTTAGCAAATGCCAAATTCGTTAGTGGAGGTGGTTGAACGGTTTCTGATAAAGTAAGAAACAAACAAAATAGCTCAGAATTACAGCAGCGACAATTGCAGAGTATGACCTAATCTTGTCGGCAGTTGGAAGGAAAAACCCTAGATTTTGAAAACTTGTTGAAACCCTAAAACACCAAAGTTTGCTACCCATACTCATATCAAAGATCAAAATCTGTACGGTATTGAGATTTTGTTAATAACTTTTCATAACATTTTAATCCAAAATCACGCCATGACATGTAAAATAAGAGACATCTACTTAGAATCATGTTCAACATAACAGTCTATCATCATCCTAAATTCCTAATGACGTATATGGACTTATCACACAAGCAAAAATTTCATAACATCTAAACAGGAAACTCTTATTACATGTTCAAGCATATCAGAAAGAACATAAGTTGAAATTCTAACTTTAAACACAACTATGAACTATGAACATAAATACTAATGACGCCTAACACACCTTAACAGAAAGCTTTTCCATGGTTTTGTAAAAATTAACAGCAGCAATGCTTTCATAGACTTCTATAAAAGGGAAATTCTAACAAGTTTATAAGTATATTTATGGTTAAAAACCACCAGCAGCATGTGTGCTGTTAAGACACCACTAATCATATTAAAAACATTCAACATTTCCTAACAGAGGAGCTTTTTAAGGTTCAGCCTCCTTGAACAACAATAAACATACTTATGACTTCTATAAATGGAAAGATTGAGCAACTATCAAACACAGCAGT
The DNA here is from genome assembly GCA_023529015.1 of Papaver nudicaule. Lineage (NCBI taxonomy): Eukaryota > Viridiplantae > Streptophyta > Magnoliopsida > Ranunculales > Papaveraceae > Papaver > Papaver nudicaule. The sequence goes on from JAJJMA010330650.1 coordinate 8,250, forward strand.
ATAACCAATGCTTAAAAACCTCATTACCACACAAAATACCCTAAGTTTCATGAAAACAAGAAGAAAATTTTTGAAAAAACACAGGTTCAGACCTCTTCTAGCGCCAAAATGTAGTTGGTAAAATCCCCATAGTAGAGATTTTACCAATACACCCCTAATTAAGACCATAATCACAACATAACATACATATTTAAAGTAAACCCCAATCAACATATAAGTCAGCACTTAAACGTAAACATGAAATAGAACTAAGGATCAAACCATAAGCATAGTATAACAGATAAGTAAGCCAAAACCCTCAAACATAGATTATTATTAATGGAATCCTTGCATCTCACCTTGCTAAGGATAGCTCTCTACAATGATTTCAAGATCCTCACAGTAAATTGAGCTAAGGAGAGTAAGAAAAGAGCTCTTCCTCTCTATAGATCAAACCCTAGGATTCACTTGTCCAACCCCTTCAAATGTGGGCGTACATTGCCTTATATAGGCGCTTACAAGTAATGGAATACAGCTAATAAGTACAAACTATTCTGACACTATTTGTCTTCTTCCTCACCGCCTTACCGCTGTGCCTCTTCGATATCTCAGCGCCTGCTCTTTACAACTTCAGCGTCCTTCCTCCATATTGGATAAGATCGATGACTCGAATTCCACTGAGTCAACCGTTCAACCTGACAATTCGACCGTTCTGCTCAGCATTGAATGCTCAACCAACTTACTCAGCTTTTGTCGAGGCTATACCGCTGATGCGATTCTGAAGTATACCGCTATTCCAAATATTCCTTCAGCATCCTTTCGTTGTAGATGACTACCGCTGATAGATGCCGCTGTCACCATACTTCCTTTCTTATGGATACCCTTCTTAATATAAATCTTCTCTTGAATACATTAAATTGGCCTAAGGCATTTTCTACACCTACAGAAGAAGAAGCAAGACCACAAACCTTAGCAAAACATTCCAGAGACTGCAGCAGAAAGGAGCTAGCACCAGTAATATCAGAATTGCGCATAATATCCAACTGAAGTTGTTGAGTCTGAAGACAAGAGGCTAAGAAACAATATTGTGAAGTATCCTTTAGAGAATAGATACCTAAACCACCACCAGAAATAGGTAATGTGGCAAATCTGTGTTGAATGGGACCATATCCTGGTCCATCACCAGTGATGAGATTTCTCAAATAACTAAACAGATGATCATCATATATTCCCACAGCCTGATGAGTGTAATCAGGAAAGGTAGTTCTCAAAGAGAAGAGAAGTTTAGACACACCTGTACAGTTACGCAGAAGGAGAAGTTCACACTGAGGATCTTGGAGCTTGTGCACAGCCTTCATCAACTTCACAGTCTTTTTAACTCTATCCACCAATAACTGACTACAGAACTCAGCATTTGTACTTACAGGAGCCCCTAGCAGCTTAACACCATTCACAGGTCTTCCAATATCAGCACGGAAAATCCCTTGTTGACTGCTCCTATGGTCCATGGATGGCCAAAACAATTCAGTCTTCTGAATGTTGAGAACCAAACCCCTACTGTCACCCTCTTGCTGTATAATATGAAGAACTTTGGCAACCATTAAGGTGTCACCAATAATGGTGCCATCATCTAAATACCAAGCTTGTAAATCAAGCTTACACTCATTGGAAATCTTCAAAATCAGAGGATGCAAAGTGAGGGCAAAGAGCAAAGGGCCAAGAGGGTCACCCTGCTGAACCCCTTGGGCAGAAGAAAGGATATGTGAGCCATAATAAAGTCTTGCAGGGGATGAATAACAGAAATCAACCCATTTAGAAATAGTAGGACACATTCTTCTCACCTCATGAAGCATCACAGTTCTATCAACAGTATTGAAAGCATTTTTAAAATCTACTAACAACATACTAAGAGATGAGTCAGCAGATTTCTCAAACAAAACTCTATTGACAGCATGGACTATGGCTTCACTGCCACAAGGAACTCCCACACTATACTGATAATCACCCAAGTATCTTGTCATATCTTTACTGACCAGTGAAGCAGCACACTTTGACACTAATCTTCTCCAAATAGTTCCAACAGCAATAGGCCTAATCCCTCCTCCAGGCTTTACCAAGGGAGTAAGAGGGGCACTAGCAATAAATTCACCAAGTTGGGAAGGGCATTTACCTGCAAGCAAAAGGTTGACAATAGCAGTAATGGAGCTAAGTACATCATCAGAAATAGCAGCAGCAGGACCACTGAGTGCATCCAAAAAGTGCTGTGCATGTAACAAACACAAGAGTTTAGTTATTATTATTATTATTATTATTATTATTATTATTATTATTATTATTATTTTTTAATTTATTATTATTATTATTATTATTTTATTTTATTATTACTAGGTTTAGTTATTATTATTATTATTTATTTTTTTATTATTATTTTTTTTTTATTATTATGAACCAGCACTTTATTAGAAACAAACACAAGTTTTACACAGTGCTGGGGGGGAGCCTAGCTACAAGCTGGTCTCCAACTCCCTTCTGAATAGCTAAACCTAGCTAAATTACTTTTATTATTATTATTATTATTATTATTATTATTATTATTATTATTATTATGAAAATAGGCATTATTATTATTATTATTATTATTATGAAGATGGCATTTTATTTGAATAGGCAGAAAGAGTCTTACACAATATGAGTTGGGAGTCGAGCAACAAACTGCGAACCGACTCCCTTTTGAATAGCAATACCAACTCTAATGAATAGGTAATTACCAACATTAATAGTAGCATCATGCCTAGACAACAAACAAAATATTAGTCTTGTACAAAATATTATTATTATTATTATTATGAAAGAGCCTTTTATTTCAAAACAACAAAAGAGTTCATACAGTGATAGGAGGGAGTCTCGCAACAATCTGAGCTCCTACCCTTATTATTATTATGAAACCAGGCATTTTATTAAGATAGGAAAAAATAAGAGTAATTACATAGTACGTGTGGGGAGTCTAGCAACAAGTTGAGACCCAACACCAATCTGAATAGCAATACCTACTCTTATGAAAAAGTAATTTCCTACTTTAATAGTGGAGTCATGCCTAGAAACAAAATTCTTGAGCCGCTTCAAAAATGCCACAGTTTCATCACCTAATTCCCCAAGAGTTGTAAAAGCCAAGGTGCCAAAATTGTAACCATTAGCTTTACAAATATCATCATATTTACTCCTCTTCTTCTCAACAGCTTTTGCCAAAGCAAGACCAGGTGTAAAAGCAGAAACACCACCCCCGGCAAATGGTGAAACACCCGTAACATCAAAGCAAGTATCACGTCCATCCTCCCAATTATACACCAAGACGTCAGCTGGTCTTAAACCACCACCTTCATTAGTGAGAAAACCAAGAGGAGCTTCAACTTTGGTAGAACACCAGCTCTAAAACAAATGTCAGCAATTGTATCTCTAACATGATTGTGCCTAGATTTGATGCCCACTGTACTAGCACAATGAACCGCATGATCACCAAAAGCATCCATAGGTTTCCCACAACAAGAGCAAGGGGAATCAACAACAAACAAAGGAATGCCTAATCTATAACCCAAAACTGCATTGAAATGTTGAGGTCCAATTTTCTGACCAAGGCCCTCAGCTGGAACTGCCAATAAAAAATCTTGAGCATGCTGGATCTTATTACACTTCCACAAAGCTAAATCTCTAGAAGTCATACAATAGGTGGTGGGCATCTTCTTAGTAATCTCAGCAAAATATTGAACAACCAAGATAATGCAAGAAGAGTCAAAGCCACACACCTGAGAGAAATCATCAAGAGCTTGCTGGAAAGCTAAACTCTTACCAGATATGCCAGCACCAAGTAGAATTTCACACTGTAACAACTGAGTTTGAAAGCAGGATACTAAAAAACAATAATGGGAGGTGTCTTGTAAGGAGTAAATACCTAAACCACCTTCACTGATAGGCAATGTAGCCATCCTGAATTATTGCGCAGAAGCAGTAATTCACACTGTGGGTCTTGAAGTTTCTGAACAGCATCCATCAAACAGATAGTCTTGTTAACCCTTGCAAGCATCAACTGATTACAGAATTCAACTTTTGTACTGACTGCTCCACCCAAAAGCTTGACTCCATGTGCAGGTCTACCAATGTCAGCAGGAAAGATATTTTGTGATTGCACCTAGGATCTAAGGATGGCCAAAAAATTTCAGTTTTCTGAATATTAAGCTCAAGACCCCTGCCAAACCCTTCATGCTGAATGATGCTAAGGGATTTAGCAACCATCATTGTGTCACCAATTATGGTGCCATCATCTAAATACCAAGCTTGCAGACCAAGCTGACATTCTCTGGAAATTTGAAGAACCAAAGGGTGGAGTTGTACGAGTAGAAAATCTGCATAGGTTCATAAGACACCATATCCATCAGATCTACTCATACATACAGTATTTAGTTGTGGTTTAGCAGTCCGAAGACAACAAGAACAGCATCGAAGATGCTATGAATATTTATGATTAAACAGTAAAGACCAAAATATAAGATGATTTTTATGTATTTAGATGCTGATATTACATGAATCTCCATTAAAGAGGAGTTCTAGATCTAGATCTAGTTTTTGGGGAAGAAGGTGAGTAGAGGAGAAGGAGAAAGAGAGAGAAAGTAAAAGAAGGTCCCCTCTCTCCTAGGAGATATTTCCTTTATATAGAGGAAATTTACAAGATAATTACACAAATGCCATTATCTTAGCTACCAAGTAAAGTAGGTCTTCGGCGCGCCTCGTCTTCAAGGGACTTCGGCTCCCGTATGTCGGTTTATCTACTTCGGCAGACTTCTCCTTCGGGCTCGATATATTCTTCGAGGCGAGCTTGGGTAACTACTTCGGAGGGATTGGTGGACCGAGGCGGTATCTCCGAACGGTGGTCCATGGTTCGCAGTCTTAGTCCTTGGTTCTCTTTGCGTTCATAAGGCGTTGTCTTACTCTTCTTCTAGGATGGTGACACGTGGCTCATCCGAATTATGCCCCTACAGGAGTGTTAAAGCAAACAGCAAAGGACCCAAAGGATCCCCCTGTTGCACACCTTGAGCAGAGGAAAGAGTATAAGGACCATAATACAACCTAGCAGGGGAAGCATAACAAAACTCCACCCATCAGGAAATAGAAGGACATATATTCCTAACCTCTTGAATCATCACTGTCCTGTCAACCATGTTAAATGCATTCTTGAAATCAACTAGAAGCCTAGTTAAGGATGAATCATGTTGTTGCTCCATGACCATTCTGTTGACAGCATGTACAATTGCTTCACTGCCACAAGGAACCCCAACACCAAATTGAAAGTCTTTCAAATACCTATTTATGTCTTTACTGACCAAGGAGGCAGCACACTTGGAAACCAATCTCCTCCATATAGTGACTACAGCTATGGGTTTAATACCACCACCTGGCTTCACCAAAGGGGTTAGAGGAGCACTAGCAATATATTCCCCAAGTTGCTGAGGGCATCTTCCAGCCAAAAACAAGTTGACAATAGCTGTAATAGAGCCCAGAACTTCATCAGCTATGGCAGCAGCAGGACCACATTGAGCATCCAAGAGATATTGTGCATGTAAACCATCCCTGCCACAAGATGTACCTTTAGGGAAGCTTTTGAGTCTTCCAAAGACTAACTCCTTATCAGTACTTGCAGGCTCAGAAATATGAGGAGAAGCTGGCAGATAAGGTGATGGTGCTGATGGATGTTTCAACTGCAACTCAGCCAAAGTATCTTCATTCTGAGGGGCAACACCATTGGAGGTTAAGACCCTAATGGCTGCAGTGTAAGTGCCATTGCTGAGTTTCCTTTTACACAAGCTAATATTGATATCCTCTTGTGATTGCTTCTTAAGTGAGCTATTAGACTTAGGAGGCTTGGGAGCAGCAGTGACTTCAAGCAAGTTCTGAATAAGTGCTACACAACCATCTGGTTCACACCATACATTGAGAGCTTGATAGTGAACTTGTAATCTCCTCCTGTTACCTGATCTCCTCTCTTCACTATTCTGTGGATTGTAATTAGAAAGCACACAAATAGGAAACAACAACAATTTCACCCAACCTGAGACATCAGCAGGGTTAAGAATGACAACCTCCATAGTCTGCTTAAAGGCTTTGGCAAAGCTGAGCCTACAATGTGCTGGGATATGCCTTATAGTGTATCTGAGATCTAAAAAACTTATCTAGCAAATCCACATTCAACACAAGAGACTCACCTTCTCCATCAACACACCCATCATCTCCACCAGGACAACTAGAATCATTAACCCTGTCTATGGTTGTGTAAGGTCTATGAATGCCATGAATGATGAAGGCAACACCTCCATCCTGCCATAAAGCTTGAACCATGGGACCATTATGTGATTTGCAAGAAACACTCCAAGTGTGAGACTTCATACATGTAGTGCAAATCCACATCCTGAGACTCCTTAGAACAGCCTCCCACCTATCATAGATTGTAGCATTTTGTCTAATACGTTCCCTGCATACATCAATACACTTACCATGAACAAGGTGAAAATCATCCATATGCCTGAAGAAGGAACTTCTTGCAAGTCCTCTACCACCAATACCATCTATACACCCATCCAAACCAATATATGGGTAGTGAAACCTATTGTCAGTAATACCTAATTTAGGTGAAGAACTAACCCTTTGGTTCCCAAATTTGGTGAAGAAACACCACCAGTGACAGAATGGATAGGAGGGGTTGATTTTGGTCTGGTTTTTGGCTTAGAAGCTGGATTAGAAATTGGTGAATGAAAATTGCAGCGACTACTACGAGTATTAGGCATGATGATGAATAAAATCGGTATAGAAACACCACCAAACAAATATATTCTGTGAGAAGTAACAACCCAAAGGAGGTCAAAATCCGACACAAAATAGGAGTTGGTGAGCTCAAAATGGAGAGTAAAAGGATTGGCGGATGATGAAAATGTTGAATCTTATTGCTTTGCCATAAGGCTATGTCCCGTGCATATTCTTCGTCACCGCTGCAGAATATTGAATTGCCAAGGCGCGCATAGGATGGGGGCAGATTCATTAATGCATGATGATGATTCAATGCCACTGACTCTTGTGAAGGATTCAACAGCTAGGTGGAAGTGATTACCTTTGACTGCAATACCTGACTGACTTAGCATGGCTTCCTGTAAGTGCTGAGTTTGGATACACGATGCAAGGTAGCAATATTCCATCGTATCTACCATTGAATAAACTCCCAAACCTCTTTCCCTGATAGGTAAGGTTGCGAGTCTGTATTGAAAGTCTCCGAACCCTGGTCCATCACTAGTCACTAACTGCCTCAAATAAGAAGCCAGATGAGTATCAAAAACGGAATGACCTTGTTGCACATAAGAAGGAGCAGTAGTCCTCATAGTGAAATAAAGACGCGACACTCCAGTACAATTTCACAGTAGAAGTAGCTCGCATTGAGGGTCTTCAAGGGTTTGCACGGCGTCCATGAGCTCCATTGTCTTGTGTACCCGATCCATCACTATCCGACTGCAGTATTGTGGATGTAGGCTTACCGGACCACCAAGTAGTTTAACTCCAACAGTTGGTCTACCAATTTCAGGTGGGAAAACGTCACGCTGTGTGCTCCTGACATCAAGGTGGGGCCAGAATATTTCTGTCTTGAACATTTAATTCTAAGCCTACAGCCCTCCCTTCCTTCTGGATGCCGGGAACAAAGCGTTGGTTGATAGTGTCACAGGGCTGAGCTTCGTAGGCTTCGTGTATATGAGGGAATTTCCTCGATCGAACTAAAAAGACGCCAAGTACCTTTTCTCTGGATCTCACCTCCCCTTCTTACAATCAAACAAATGGAAGATATGCACTCTCGCCCACTTATCCTGTTGCTTACGATTGATCTGATCAAAGATAGGAAACTCTCTCTAAAAAAATAATTAACTCGAAGCGGGTCTAGAAGCTTTATTGGCTTCCCTTTTGAGGAAATAGCTTTGCTGACCAACAAGCAAGGGCTCCTAGCATTGCGCGTTAGCACGCGCATCCCTTTTCTTGGTCCAACTCCCTTGTGACGCTACTACGTTGTTGTAAGTCTCTGTATTTTTTGCGCCTGGACAGTTGTTTTCAAGGCTCTTAATTCATTTCTATCTGATATAGGATCTAAAGATCATTAACTGATGTTATTATTATTATTTTTATTATTTTTTATTTTTTATTTTTTTTATTTTTTTATTTTTTTATTTTTTTTTTGCCAAAATATAACCATTTGTTTATTATAATTATTATTATTAATATCATCATAAAACAAACACTTTATTAGGAAAAACAAACACTTTATTATTATTATTATTATTATTATGAAGATGGCATTTTATTTGAAAAGGCAGAAAATGTCTTACACAATATGAGTTGGGAGTCGAGCAACAAACTGCGAACCGACTCCCTTTTGAATAGCAATACCAACTCTAATGAAAAGGTAATTACCAACATTAATAGTAGCATCATGCCTAGACAAAAAGTTCCTAAGACGCTTAAGGAACTCAACCATCTCGTCACCAACATTATTATTATTATTATTATTATTATTATAGAAAACAAAGAAACTTAGTCTTATTATTATTATGAAAAGGTACTTTATTAGAAAAACGAAACAAATTAGTCTTGTACAGTGCCGGATGGGAGCCTAGCTACAAGCTGGGTCCCAATTCCTTTCTGAATTGCAAAACCTATCCTAATAAAAAGAAAATTCCCAACATTCATAGAGATGTTATGCCTAGCCATGTACGTCTTCAAGCGCCCTAAGAATTCCACTGATTCGTCTCCAAATTCCCCTAAGGTAGTAAACGCCAAGGTACCAAAGTTGTAGCCATTGGTTTTGCACACCTCCAAATACTTGTTGCGCTTTTGCTCGATAGCTCTAGTCAAGGCAAGCCCTGGCGAAGAGTTCATACACGTAATTATTATTATTATTATTATTATTTTGTTGTTGTTGAATATTAAAGGTTGGACCGAAGCCCACTGCCTACAAGCCCAGGTAGCTAGGCAAAGAAAATAAAGAAAAATCTCCTCACCCCGGTGCAGACGAGTTTCGAACTCAGGCCGCTGGTATCACCACCCAATGACTTTACCACTGTACTACAATGACATCTGCATGAGTTGTGCTATCACACGTTCAACCTTATAACTCAAAGAATGAACTCATACTTGTGAGCCGTTCATCTTGTTTCCTTGAATGTTGTATTTCAGATATAGTTTTTATTGATCTGCTTTATCTTGACATATCTTTATCATATCTAACCTATTTATTATCAAATCCTCAGCTGTTTTACATGTTTATTTATACTCCTTATATTATAAAACCTTCAGTATCATTCAGAAGCATTTGGATTAGTTTTTGTTATGAGTTCTGATTGATAGTTGACTTCAGATACAAATTTGATACAACCTACTTTCTTAAGGCCAAAAGCTATCCAAAAGTAAATAGGGGTCCGTTTGGCACGATGTAGTTGAAGGGAAGAGTCCAGTCAACGGGTGTAGTCAAGGGTTGCATTGGATATAACGATGTTTGGTTGGGTTTCGAATGCGTAACATAACAACTACCAGTAATCTATATTACCTCCAATGGGAGAAATCGAATACCGATCTCTTGCATTGAATGTTTACTTCTATTGCAACTTCTAACTCAAGCTTTGATAATATTTTACCATTTAGATTTCATTAACAATTCATTTTCCATGTTCTTCTTCTTGCTCTCTATCTCTTTCTTTTGTGAGAGTTCTTCTGTTCAAATGTTCTTGAATGGATCATGATCTCTCTTTCTTCTCTGAGATTTTCTTCAACGACTCACGATCTATTTGATTGAAGATAAACATACACTGAAATATTATTTCACAATCAACAAAATACAAACCTTAAGAAAAAGCAAAACCAAAATGAAGAAGAATGAAGATGCAGAATCATTGGGACATCAAATCCACTTCTTCTTCTCTGTCGATAACAAGTAAACGAACAACATGAATATAAGTTGTTATTTTATTTTTTCATGTCCAACAGTCTCTATTGTATCTTCCTTTAGCTATTGCAATATGTCAGCAGAAGACTTAACAAACAAGTAGGAGAAGTCACGAGAAGAGAACAACGCGTATAAGGGTTTTAGAAGAATGATTTTAGGAAAATAATCAAGAGCTTAGGTAATTCACTTTCATCGGTGGAGTTAAATGTAGATTATGGTTTAATTTCATTTTAGGGAAATATGAATTAGGGTTTACAATCAGTAAATTTGTGTCAAAGTGGGAGAAAAATACAATTCAACTTGGATTAAAAGAAGGGTTAGAGTTTATTTTAATATTGCGAGAAAAAAAAGATTTAAGTTTGATAGTTATGAAGAAATTAAGGCTTGTTTGTTTTTCTATTTAACTTAATTCTTTTGGGTTAAAAATAATAAATGCATGGGCTACATTTAAGAGAAG
>JAJJMA010330652.1:0-13742 GCA_023529015.1 Papaver nudicaule
AATTAAACAATTGCAGGAATTAAACACTGATAAAACCCAGGTATAAGTAGTGACTACACTAATAATACCCAGATATAAGTGTCGATAATTCCAGGAATTAAAATCATCACCAATTGCAGGAATGAGAGATTTTTTCCTCCTAGACGTAATCCACTATTTGACTATTTTCAACTAAAATGTCATTCTAATCAAGTGTCGTATTTGCCATACGCTACAGTTCACACACAAACAACAAACTAGTTTCTGACAAAAACCTAACAAACCTGTATGCAACCTCTACCAATAGCACCACCACCACCAATGTATTATCAAATTTGTTTGCAAAAACCACATCAACAGCTTCATATGTTCCTCCTATATTAAGACAGACAGGAAAAACCTAAAAAATGTCAAACAACGAGGATATACAATTAAATTACAAGATGTGCCTAGTTCTCTATTTATTCACCAGGTTTTATATACAAAACCAAGAAAGTAAGTATACCTGGCTGGAGAAACACAATGCCCGGTGCCCCGGTTCATTCTACGATAATCTTGTTTCTCCCTTCTCCCTTCACCGTAAATTTCATCCGTTCAACATTTCCATAATCAGCTTCTAACAACAACATAATCCCTAATGCAATCCATTTCTTAAATTTCAATAATAACTACACAAATTCAAGCACAAAATTCCCAAATTAATAAATCCCTAGACATCATCATCAATTCAATCAACACAAAAGAAACAAAAAAAGAGTAAGAAATTTCGATTACCTCATGAAATAAAAGAGAGTAACCAATAGAATTACTGAGATCAGAAATTGCAAGGAATAAGACTTCACCGGAATCAACTTCACTGTGAACTGGTCAGGACCTTTACTCAGTGATTTCAGTGATTCCATGATTTGATCCGGCCATGAGAGAATGCAAGACGATGATGATCGTAGTACAATTACTTGTACAAAAGAAATTGGAAGAATTTCTAGGGTTTCATTCTCGCTCTGAGACAAATGAGTAAAAACCTAACTATTTCTGACAAAAACACAAAAGTAAACCAAATTGTGAGATGAAACATAAAGCATTTGTAGATCGAGATCTACCTTTCAAATCTGATTGACCTTTTAGATCTGATTCAGACCTCCATTTAAGATCAAATCTCAATAACTAAATCAGCAAACGAGATTTGTAGATCCAAATCACTTCGAAATTTGTAGATATAAATCACTTCCGAGATCAAAATTCTCTGTAAAAACCTAAAATCAGATCTGCAGTCACGACAATTGAAAGTGTAAGCTTAACATACGTGTGTTGGTGGTGGGTAAGATGGTGTTGTTGTTGGTTCTGGTGGTTGTCGGGGGTGGTGGTGTTGGTGAAGAACGTTGTTGCTGTTGGTGTTGTTGGTCTGGTGGCGGAGATGGAGATGGATTGGAGATGGAGATGGGTTGTTGTTGGTGATATGGTCGAGTTTCGGTTTCTGAAACTGTAAAACTAAAAGGGTGATAGGGGTAGTTTTGTCTTGTATTAGTGACGTGGTTTGCATGTCTTTTAAAACAATCTCAAACTTTTGCCGTCTCCTAGTACCTGGCCGCGAGCGGCCAGGTCCATATAATCAAATTTCTCTTAGCCGAATGGCCATCTCTGGATTTTTTGTGCTCACCCAATTTTTTTAAAAAAATTTCCCTTTTGTTCTCTGGATTTTGGCTCCGGCTTTAGCAGTCTCATTAAAGGTTTGACGAGGTCTCAAGTTTAAGTTAATGGCACAAGAAAGTAGGATTTCTTACGAAATTTAGATTGTTGTTGAAAACTCATCGCCTTAAGTTACAAAACTTACAGAAATGACACATCTAATTGAATTTAGTTACATGTTATTTGCTATGGTTGTTCATCAACTAAATGTTATAGACTCCTTCAAAGTCAAGTTCGCGTTCACAGACTTGTCTTGATATAGTTAGCCATACAAGTGACGATCGAGTAGATAGCAGGATATTAAGGGGCTTGATGCATACCGTATGATTTGGTCATTCAAAAAGTCATGTTTGTTATGAAAATCTTCAATTTGCATGCTGAGTACTAAATTATTTTTGTGTGAGAACGAGAAACCAGTGAGTCTGAACTCTGAAATTCTAGATGTTTTGTTTGCTATATTAATTGGTGTGTTTGAAAGTTTCATGTGTTTAGTTACGAAACAGACTCATATGTACAATATACATACGCATACTTATCCTAACGGTTCTTGTCATTGCTCTTAGATAAATGATTCAGTGAATGGTTACGGATTCGTCAATTCAGAAATCCAATGGCACAAGTTGAGAAGATGGAGGAAATTGAAAGTTTGAGAACCAAATTGAAGAAGCCTCAGACCATTTCAAACCCGTGCCAGTTTTACAAAAAATAATTGTAGTCGGTATAAACCAAATGTTGGTTGGTTCAATCACCTTGTTTTGGACCAGGGCTCATCCCTGTTTCGTGCCAGTTTTAGAACAAAATAATCCAACCAAGTCTTAAGGGTAGATTAAAGATGCAGTAAATGACATATTTCCAGGTTGTATTATTCATCTATAAGAACATACAATTTGGGACTCTATTTTGGGTTTAAACATCCTGGCTAAATTTGGCCCCACTGGGGAGTATTTGGCCCCATAGAAATTTAAACCCATCTAGGGTGAGTTGTTATGGGATGTCTTCACAGGGGTGGAATATACTAGATTACCCTTCACTACTAATTAATCATACTAACTAATCCCACCCCAAATAGTAAACTTAACCTTAATCCAAAAACCCTAAAATATTTAAACCCAAAAACTTTCCAAAACCAAAATCATTTCACTCTCAAACAAAAACAAAAATTTCGAATCAGCCCACTCGAGAATCAAGCCGGAAACTTCGTCAAAGGTGTGTAATCTTATCTCAATCGTTTTTAGTGTGTTAGTTGCTTATTATACGTGATTTGGTTGCATGAAACTCTGATTTTTCGGCTGATAATACCAGAATCGTTGGATCCAAAACAACATATCCAACGATTGTTCATCTTCACTAGCAACAATCGTTTTCTGTTTTATCACATATATACCGATTATGTTTTTAATATGAACAAACGTTAGATGTAGTGATATATATGAACCGATTATTGATCATCAGCACTTCATGTAAAATTCCATGCAAGTTACGTAGTTTTGTAATCGGTGGATAAATGCCAATAGATTGAACGATTATGTTTTTAAGAACAACAAACGTTATATGTAGTGATATATATGAACCGATTATTGATCATCAACACTTCATGTAAAATTCCATGCAAGTTACGTAGTTTTGTAATCGGTGGATAAATGCCAATAGATTGAACGATTATGTTTTTAAGAACAACAAACGTTATATGTAGTGATATATATGAACCGATTATTGATGACCTCATCAGCTCAGTTACGTGGCTTAATACATAGAGTTATCGATTTATTATATATGATATTTCTACCGATTGTATGATTATCGGCGTAGGTTGTTTACAATATGTACCGACTGTTTTGATAGGTTTAATCGGTTTATGTAAAATCATATGTCCGCTGATTCTTTAGTTATAAACATTTTACCGTTTTATATTCTATATGTTATTCAACGATTGTGCATTTGCTTTTTATAATCGGTTTACAATATTTACAATATATGCCGATTTGGTGCTACAGAAATGGATGATGAGAAGATCAGACCGCGAGATCTGGCAAGAGTAAGACAAGTCAAACGTACTCCATGTAATGAGACTATTCTCGAAGAGTGTGTTCGTCTCGTGAAAGAATTGGCAATAGTGGAAATTGAGGAGCTCATTGAGTATTGTACTGAAAGGCTTATCAAGATCGAGGAGTACCACAAAGAGGAGGCTGATTGGAAGGAAATTGAGACGGTTGCGAAGCTGTGTGAAGAACTTGATGCTGTGATGACCGTTCTCGACCTCACCTTTTCCTTCTCATGGGGTTTCAACCCACAAACGGAAGAGTGTCCAATAAGAGAATGAGGAGTATCATGGTTGTGATGACCGTTCTCTACCCTACGTAGGAAATACCCTTTTGCATAGCTGTGACCTACTATGATCTTGAATGGGCAATGACACTTCCTTGATTTACATTTATACTCACACTTCTTACTCTTTTTCACATATGGTTTAGACTTGCTCTAATGACTTGTTGGGGCGCCACTTCGTTCGCAAACAATTTCCAAGCGATTTATGTTTGAACGTTTGCCAAACACTAGACCTTGGTTCAGCTTCTTGCCTTTCTCTACGGACCAAGCCTTTGCTTCCTCCTTAGTGTTCCATGTCTTCACGGAGAAAACCAAAAAGCAATTAGATCACTATACTTATAGAAATTGTTTTCAAATGAAGGATGAAAAATCAAGATTATGTTGTTGCATACCAAGTCAGTTTGATAGTGGGCAGAAGTATCAGGCAGTAGCTTAGACACGGCTTCGGGTTGATCTTCGAGCCGTACAACAATCTACAAAATTGGAGAAGGAAGTTAGATACCAAAATCGTCTCATATATACAACGATAAGCACCGATTATCTACAATCGGAAAATACTAAACTGAATATGAGCCGACTAGAGTTACGAAGAGATTGAAAGCCTCCTGTACTCTACAATCGGCACATACAAAACTGAATATGAGCCGATTAAAGTTCGAAGAAATTCTAGGTCTCATGTACTCTACAATCGGCTTATATGTTTTCCAACAACCGCCGATTAATAACTTGATCATTTTCTTGAAGAAAATATCAATGTTTTAATCGGCGGTTATATAGGATTTGACAAGCCGATTCTGGTTCTGCAAACCAAGCTATTAAAAAGCCAGAATCGTTGTTTATAATTCGTATCTTTCAACGATTGTTGTTACTACTGAACAACAATCGTTTGATAATCTGTTAATCATACAACGATTCTGGGTTTCGAAGGCTAAACCCGAGGACAAATTTTGATGTTTTTTCCATTCAAAAAAGATTTCAAGCTGCATTTCAAGCTAAACAAACACCATTCGAGTTGCGTAACACCTATACCTCATTATTTTGAGGAACTTCATGATAATAATCATCATTTCCCTCCCTCTCGAGCTCCTCACGTAGGCGTTGGTTGTGAATGTATTCTTGCTCCCTCACATAATCAAGATCAAACTCGTTTGGTGATTCATCAACATCTTCATCACTACTAGAGTCTTCATCATCGGTGTTTCACCATTTTCTCAAAAACCCTAGTTTTTCAAACTTTTTAAAAAAAAAATTCTCCTTCTTCTCTACAACTTTTTCCCACTCAAATGATTTCTACTCACTATATAACTTACCTTTAATCAAACTAACTTAACTATAAACAGAATTAACTAACTAATCAACTAATTAGCAACTAATTGAGAAAGGGTAAAACAGTCATCTTTTATAAGGGGTTTTCCGATTTTGCTATATAACAACCGCCAGAATTATTTTTTCATGGGGGCCAAATACTCCCTTATGGGGCCAAATTTAGGAAGGTTAAACATGTACTTAACTAGTAAGAAATCATTTTGATCGATCTTTTTATTTAGTAATTTTTGTAATACTTTTTGTTGGAAATCACTGACCTAGCCTAGCCAGCTAAGAAGCAATAATTTTTTTTTTGAAAGATTGAAATATCAGCTTACTGGAGTGCTTTGTTTGGAATTGACTCGTTTGTAGGTTATTAACCTACCAAATTCGGGGGCGAGCTGATTTTTAATGGGGGCGAAGGGATGACAAAAATGAGTTTGGGTATCCCATTAAATTATAAGGGGGTGTCTAATTAGGGTTGATTAACATAACTAATTTTATGTTAATCCTAAATATTAAAACCCTAAATCTAATAACCCACCACCCTTCCCATCTTATCCAATCTCTTAACACCATTGTTCTTCGTCTGTGTCTGAACCAAAAAAAAAAAAACAAGACAGAAAAACCAGAAACCACCATTCTCTCGACCTCAATCACGTAACCACCACCACCACTGCCCTCTCGACCCCAATCACATATCCAATTAGTATTGTTAGGGTTTTTTCATTCTTCTTGAATAACCCACCACAGAATATACCACCATATCAGTTTCAGTTTATTCGACAGTCAATTTCTCCCTTCTGATTCTTCTTCTTCCTTCTAGAGATTACTAAGCATGAACAATCGTCATGCTATTTTGGTTAACCATGACGATGATTCATAAAAATCAAAAAATCAATTATTCTGCTACTGTTAATGGAGGTAAAAATTGGGGTTTCTTTTGGGGTTTTCAACAATTAGGTTTTTTCAATAGTTGATTGGTATTGTATGAAACAGGTAGAACACCATGAAAATTCGTCATGGTTAAAATCAGGACCTTGACGAGCTTTGAGGTGTATTTGGATTGGAATTGTTTTGGGTCCAGCTGAAAATAATTGGATGGATTTCTACAGAAGAATTTCCCCTTTCTGCAACAAATCCATATGGGCGAACGAAGGTATGTTCTCAATAACCCACAAAAATGGTTAATCAATACACAGGCAATCGTGTTAATCTAATTGGTGTTTATGTTCCGGCTGGTTTCCACAGCTATCGAGTCGAAGGAAAGTGACAATTCAAGAGATTAAAGGGAAACATTGGTGTTGTTAACACCCAATTTTGCACCAGTAATAAATTACCGTGCTTATACTCTGGAACCCAACACAAAGAAAGTCGTTCTGGAGCCGGACACAGGAAAAGCCCTTTGAAGCCGGACACAAGAAGAAAACACCTTCAAACCAGATAATATCATCTGCTCCATTATGGAATACCTTGTATCATCCTACTTTCACCCCACTACCATTTCACTTTCACTTCACTTTTAGCACTAGAAAAACAAAATCTAGGCTACCTTATCCTACCTTTTCTTTATCCAAAGAAAAAAAAGAGGCCCCCCCAAAAAAGGGAGGCCCCTTTTGGGAAAAAAGAGGCCCCAAAAAAAAGTAGGCCCCTTTTGGTTTTCACCCAAAAAAATCAATCAGGAATCAATCGTCCTTTTTTCGACCCAAAAAGCGAATAGTTCGACACACTCCCAAATCCACCGTTTTCTTCGCATTATCCCATTTTTTCTTCACCTAACCCCATTACCCCATTTTCTCTCACAAATCCTCTTTTTTCTCACACTATAAAAGGGTGTGGAATTCAACACAAAAAAGAGACAAGAAGAAAAACTTAAGAAAAAAAAACACAACAAGAAGAACAAGAAAAGAAAAAATCGATTCTACTCACCCACTCTACAACACTCATTCAAAGAAAACTTCTTTGAATATTCATTTCAAGTTACATTGTCAAGCCACCCAAAAATAAATAGCTCATGCTTTTTTAAGTCTTTACTAGTTAGTAGTGTTACATTATTCCAAGGGAAAATACAATAAATATTAGAGCAACGTATCAAGTATTGTCTTTAAGTTTTTAAGAGATTAGCATTAAGTTGCTGATACTTTAATTACTTTTAGCATATTTACTGAGAAGACAAAAGGGGATAGTTAGAAAATCTCCCTAAACTCAGGTATTGTATTCAAGGTATATCAGCTAAACCATGATCACTACATTGTGAATTAATCTATTGTGAGCATGATGGTCTTCCACCTCACATTAGAATTGCGTCAAAAGATATGTCGTTCTTATTCTGGAAATTATTGTTACAGGAAAGTTCTCCTTAATTATCGTTTTCGTCAATACTGTGGACGAACCTAAATATGCATAAATGGTCATCCATTATGAATTAAGGTCACACGTATATATTGGTATATTTATTTAACATTTACTAATTATTACTATCTCATGTGGTGTACTCTTGTATGAGTAGAACGGTTATCCTCTCTCATATCTATCAGAACGTACCCACAAATTTGCATATAAAATTTCAATTATTATTATCTCATGTGGTGTACTTTTATATGAGTAGAGCGGTTATCCCCTCTCATATCTATCAGAACGTACCCATAAATTTGCATGTAAAATTTTAATCATTGTTATCTCATGTGGTGTACTCTTGTATGAGAAGAGCGGTTATCCCCTCTCATATCTATCAGAACGTACCCATAAATTTGCATATGAAATTTCAATCATTTTTGCGAGCGAATATAAGTGTGAGTAGAGTGGTCTTCCCCTCTCGCTCTTAAAATCCCCCCATATCAATAACGCATTTCTCCTAATATAGAAATATTATTAATTAACTTCACAGTATGAGTAGACCGTGTGGGTTAGTCTAAATATGAGTTGAGCGGTCTTCCCCTCTCATATTAAGAACACACATGTAACTTTGTGAGCGGAATTTACGATCTTTATATTGCCACTAGATAATATTGTGGGTTTTCTTTAAGCAAATGGTCTTCCATTTTGCATAAATGACACATATAAAATAAATTTCGTCGTGTAAACCGGTAATTTAAAAAATACGTTTGTACAAATTAGACCAAGTTATCCTCTTTGATCCCAAAGTAGAGGCCAATCTTCTGATTGGGTTGTTGATGGGTGCCTAACACCTTCCCATCCCGTACTAAAATCTCCTTACTCAGATTCTCTGATACTGGACCATAAGCATGAAAGTCACGACTAGGTTTGGTTTCCCTGAAAGAATCCAAGTTAGTCTAGAATTGGGTCCTGGCTCCCATTAGTCAGGTGGCGACTTCAAAAAGATCTTTTACAAAATATAGCTCTTGAATAACGAACAATTTAGGAGTTAATTTTGCACCGTTTGTGTTAAAAAAACATTCACGAACGAATTGACGCATCTTTGCACACTTAGGCGACCCCTCTTAGAACTAGGAATCCCGAACCCCTGGGCGGACCCGACTCCGTCCCGGACGCGCTCCGGCGGTTTCAACAGGTGTCAATTAGGGACTACAATGAGAAAAACGGAAAGGAGATTCCTTGTTTTAAAGATATATTGGATTGTGTGAATGTTTTATGTGTTGCTCATTGTTTTCGATTTTTGTTTAGTTCTTGTTTGAATTGGACACCATACAAGAACTCTAGTTAACAATGTTATAAGTTAGAATGGCAATGGTTGGTATTTCGATAAATCAATAATTAGTTTCAAACACTGTGTAATTGGTTTGATGTGCATATGTGATTGGGGAATCTAGCTTACAACTATTTTCTTGCATGGGATCAAAGCCTGCCAGACAACATTTGACACGGAGACACATGCACATGAAAAGTTTTGTCTATGACATGTTTGAAGATAATTCTAAAACACAAAGTTGGTGGAATTGGAGGGTGTGGTGGTGATAATAGAGGTGCGGCGGTATATTCATATTTTCGTCATGGTTGTCGTTTATTCGTCAAGGTTGTTGTTTATAACAGAATTGGAATGGGTCAATTGGAATGGGTCGTCATGTTTATATGCTGAATTATGACGATTTTTGCATTATGAAATTTAGTCGTCATACAAGTAATGCAAAAGCCATTACGATTTAACTTGTTTTTTTAAATCGTCAAGATATTATTACATAGTGTGACGATTTAACTTGTTCTTTTTGGAGAGCGTGATTTTTCTCAAAGCCAAATCGTCAAGATTTTATTACATAGTGCAACGATTTAACTTGTTTTTTTTGGCAGATGAGTGATTTTTCTCAAAGCTAAATCGTCAAGATTTTATTACATAGTGTGACGATTGTTGTATACTCGTCATGGTTGTATGTTGAACTATGACGATTTTTCTATTTATCGTCATGCTTATAAGTTGAATCATGACGATTTTTCATCACGAAGGTGGTGGTGGTGGTGGTGGTAGTGAAATTGGAGGTGGTGGTGGTGATAATGGCCAACTATTTAATCCCAATATAATTGGTTAATTAATAGTCTAACATTTTTTATGGTGAAAATGAAGGTGGTGGTGGTGGCGGCGGTGGTGGAATTAGAGGCGGTGGTGGTGATAATGAAGGTGGTAGTGGTGCTAATGGCCAACTATCTAATCTCAATATAATTGGGTAATTAATAATATAACATTTTCGATTATTTATAAATTAACTTTCTAATCCTAATCATTACCTCTAATCCTAATTATGGTGGATATGGGGTTATGTGATTACCAAGTGAACATCCCTATTTTAGCATTTAGTGCTCACTCCCCCTCGCCCCTATTAAAAATCAACAACCAAAAAAACAAAACAAAATATCAGATCCAGGTGGATCAAAATAAATCACCTAACAATTAATCTCAAGACCAGTAGAAAATGAAAGATTTAATTCTTATACCGTGTTGACATGATATCGTTGCAGTCAAGCTGAAAGGCCCAAAGTTCAAATAAATTTGCAAGAAGTGCATAACTTCATTGAATATTCATATGAAAACTCTTGAATTAGATCAGGACATTTCATCAAATAATCTTGTTTGATAGGAAGACTCAGTTGTTGTGAATGTTTGTAATCTTATACAGCTCTACACGACTCATTTGTAAGCTATTTTGTGTTTTATGGTATGGTGTTGGTCGATCGCCTGCCGAGTATCTACGCAAGAATGCGAACGCATACTTGAAGAAGACAATTGAACATTTAGTGGTTGAACATTCGAGACAATTAAACTAGCACAAGATGGTTATTTAGCCTGGGCAAGTAGACAGAAAATTGAAGAGCTTAACACGTGTATTGTATGATTTTACCAAATTTCACATTTTTATGTTTGTCATAAAAATTTGCAAATTGCATGCGAACGATTAACGTGTGAGAATGAGAAATCAGGAAGTGTTAAATGTTTCCTTGTTGGTATCAATAATATAAAACACATCAAAGACAAGTTGGCCTAGACAAACGGGTCGTTGTGATCTCGCCAAGTGTGAGATCTAAGGGTTGTGGTTGTATTGGATCCTTCATCTCCCATTAAATGGTTATTGATCCACTTCATGATTGCCCATTAAATCTATGTTATGTTTATGTGCTAATTAATTTGTGTGTGATTAATTTTTTATAACACCCCAAATCTCATTAATTTTTTATAATTCATTAACAATAAAAATCTCATTAATGTTTTTTTAAAAAAGTCTCATTAATTAATATAATAAATATTTGTTTACATATGATAATTTTGATAAAAATTACATCAACACACATTGGAGGCGATTGTGGCGGTGTTGGTCAGTAGTGGTGGAAACGGTGGTGGTTGTTAGTGGGTGGTGGAGGCGGTAACGTTTAATGGTGGTGGAGAAGTAGTGGCAATGGTGGCTTTTGCGGTCTCATCGTTTTTAGCACGACTGATAAAGATGGGTACCAAATATTCCGCGGTGATTCCATATTATGTAGGAAAAAAAATAATAATGACTGTTGGATCACTCAAATGGTACCCCAATTGTTTTCGGTACGTGCCCATAAAACACATCAAGGACAAATTAGGCTAGAAAAAGCCAATAATTAATTTGATGTCTAACAATTCAATAGAATGTGAACACAGGATGAACGAATATTACAAAGAAAGGAAGAAAGTGAAACATTGTATGGACATCTAATTCGACAGATAAAGATCTGAGGGTAGGAAGGATGACATGGAATGGGGTAAAATGATGGAAGAGGCGGCATTTATGGAAAAGGGATGCAACCTGCGACTGCTATTCGAAATAATACTATCAGAATACTCTCTGAAATAACCATAAGTGTTATGGAAAAATTATGGAAAGTCCATCTATGAAGATCTACAACTTAAGATTGAAACAATATACGGTATATAAATGCAACAGATGATCAGGTACTGGATTTTGGTCTTTACCTACTGGATAGAAAACTACAAGAGGGGGATCAGAATTATGGGAATACTGTATATATGATGCTCCGCGATGAGGGTAAATTGGAACCAATAACTAAATGTGATCAAACAAAATTGAGATATGTAATGCAAAAATACATAAAAAATAAAATTGTTTACCAGGGCAACTGAGTATTCTAAAATTTACAGGGCAACGCGTATTCTAAAATTTGGAGTTTTATGAGGCGACATGAGAAGGAGAAATACATAGTTCAAAGGAATAGACGTACAATATTGAACAGTCCCGTGCCGTCTGCGGCACGGGCAAATCCCTTGTAATTATAAAATGATGCATTAGTTTGAGAAAAGTGTTTGTGTCTTTACCGTAGTAATAGACTAAAAGGAGCAAATTATCCATGCAATTGATGTGATTGTTTATTGAACGGAGAAAAGATTATGAAACTGGTCAGTTTGGAAACGGAATAGTATTACGATGAGAAGATGGAGGAAATTAAAAGTAGGACTGTAAACATCAGATATCCGTCATCCACGTGGCAGCATCTTCAAGACCAGGGGCAAGATAAGAAGATAGAACAAGAAGTTGCGAAGATAAACCAAGATAGATCTACAAACCTGATCAAGGGCCCAGATTCAGTCAGCCAAGTCAAGGGTGCACACAGTTCCAAAAGACGTGTCGTACACCAGACAGTGCTAACCAGAAATACTGATGACACGTGGAGCGGGACGCATAGGGGATTGCAACCGCCCGATGCTCATGAGCGGGAAAGTAGGAATACGTGGTCATCATGCAGGTTGCCCGATGATCATAAGCGGGAAAGTAAAAACAACTCAATACTTATCCAAGTACAGGCAGGGGCACGTGGTGACCATGCAAGAGGACTGCCCGAAGGTTGAAGCGGGCAGAACACATCCCCATGAAAGATAACTCATAACCAAATCAACAGAAGAGGCAGGTGTCAGTCATGCAAAATGGAGAGCCCGACAACACAGGCGGGATAATTCGAATGTGGCAACCATGCATCCATGAGCATGAGCGGGGCAATGCGGCGGATCTGACACATAAGGCTAAGGAGATAAGGCTAAGGAGATGAATCACCTCCAAAAGACGCCAAAGCAGAACTACTATAAAAGGAAAATTTGTAATTAGTAGAGAGGGTATGTAGAAAAAAGAGGGAAGTAAGCCTAGTTTAAGGAAAATACCCAAGTGAAAGAGTTCATCAGTCCTTGATTGTAAGTCACGAATCATTGTAACTGAAAGTACATAGTAAAATCTCCTAGTAATGGGGGAACCGAGGATGTAAAGCACATTATGTGCCGAACCTCGTAAAAACCTTGTGTCTCTTTAACATTTGGCAATTCTTTGGTATGTTCAAATCATCTCAATCCTATCAAACCACAAAAAGAATAAAGCAGAAGTGAAATGATAACCGTCTGATACAGAGTCAGATTCTAGGTTGTTACATTGGCGCTAGAAACAGGGACCTGGGGAAAAGAATTCGTTCTTCCTAGTGGATGCAGGGCATGATCATCTCAGCTCGTACGATCTGATTGCTGCAGCATCACTTTATACACTTTTTGTTTTCTTGTTTTCATTACTTGCAGAGATGGATAAGGAAGCACCAAAGATGAAAACTACACAGCAAATACTAGCCAAAGAAGGAGATCTGACAAGACCTGCGATATCCCAGCCCGGCGGAGCTGCAGCCGACAAAATCATTGTACAAAAAAGCAAAACTGTGGAGCAGTCAGCTACAGGAATTTCGCCACCCAAAGCCAAATCGCAACCCAACAAAGAGGATGCAACTCATCATCCAGCCCACGTTGTACAAAGCCAGATCCTTAAGAGCAGTGCGGTCACTATAGCTGCAGCAGCAGTGGCAGCCGCAGAAGAAGAAGCACGCCTTCAGGAGCGGAGGCAAGTAGAGAGAATAGCGGAATCTAGCGCAAAAGAAATCACCAAAGCACGTCAAAGCAGAACATATGCGGGCGAAATCTCACAGTACAATACGAAAGCAACTAATGCACTCGCTGCAGGATTTCAGGA
>JAJJMA010330676.1:0-25029 GCA_023529015.1 Papaver nudicaule
GCTACGCCGAGGCAAAAACGCCATTAAACAAAAAAGGCTGCTACGCCAAGGCAAAAACGCCATTGAACAAAAAGGGCTATAAACGCCGAGGCAAAAACGCCATCGAACAAAAAGACCTCGTTTAGTAGGCACAGAGCTGATGCTCATATAACTCGTAAGGGCCCTACGGATTATATGGCACGGTCCTCTACCCACAAGACACCCCGTTAGCAGTGAACACTTTGAATCAAGGCTAAAAAGCTGATGATGCGTTAGTACTCACTACCAAACGGCCACGAGAACCTCGCGTTCTCGGGCGCCGAGGGGACGATAAATGGGATTAACATGTTCCTATAGAGGAAGATGGAACCCTGAGGCAGTTGCTTCGTCCACAAAACCAATGGCGAGGCACGCAGCCGAGGGACCCCTTATAAAAATTCAAGCCTCAAAAAGGGGGAGGTGTAAAAGATTTGAAGAGGCCGAACTTTAGGCCGCGATAAGAGAAAAGTATCATGTCTAAGCTCCAGCTTTGACCGACACTCCCCCATCGTGTTACTTTATTATTGAGAAACGGGGTATCCATTCCATAAATTTACTTAGGCTAAAGGTAGCTAGGGCACCTCCATGCCCTCCGAGGAAGATAAATAAATATCTTCGGCGCATACTTAACGTATTAAGGAAACATGGATACCTACGCAATCAATAGCAGTGTTTTGCTTGAAACCAGTGCGAGTAACTCAAAGCCTTTGGGAAGGGTGATCCGTACGCCCCCACTAGCTTGGTAACTTTCTCCTACATCGAAGTAAGCCCCGAAGTTGCACCTCGAGAAACTATACGAGCCATTCACAAAACAAGGCACAAACCAGCAATAGCAAAAAGAAGAGGAATAATATTAAGAGACAGAAGAAAGCTACAAGTACTTACAAATCCTATTCAGTACACAAAAAGCTACAAGTCATCAACAAGTTAGAAAAAGAAACACGCTTCCTACTTTACAGTCATCCTCACACGGGATCATTAAAATTACAAGAAAAACACTCTAAGGATTCTCTCGGGATGAGGCCTCAGGATCACTGTCATTTTTCTCAAACAAGGGCAAAACCTGGGAAATCACAATACTGTTAAGTTCATCCACAGAATCTCGAACCTCGGCTGTAACCTCGGAGCTCTTACTAGAGGCATCAACGCAATCCGCCTCCTTCGGCTCACCGCCAGAAAGCTCGTTATCTATCTTCGCACTCCCATCGCCACCGTTATCACCTCTTGGCTCTCTACTGATGCTTTCATCAATTACGCCTAGCTCCCGAGAATCAAATAAATCATCCTTTTGCTCCAAAGTAATAGCTTCATGACCCTCAATCCCCAAACAACCATCAGCATTATCTTTCGCTGCCTGCAAATCTTCTGCTAGCCTCACTTCTCGCAACTCGGAAATTATTAACTTCGCCTCGCTGGTCGAAATGAGATCCTTATCAGACTCAAGTTCAACATCTGGATCGTCCAAACCATCATAGTAATAGGGTGGTTGAATACCCATACTCCTGCACAGGTATCGGGCATGATTACGGCTAAACAAAGAGGTGCGCTCATCCTCCCCTTCGATATAGTCCTTCAAGGAAGAAATCTCAGCATCCTTTTCATCACACAAAACAAGAGCTGAACGTAACTCCTCGTCAAGTTTCAAAGCTCGTTCTCTTTGCACATTTGCATCTTGCATAAAGCTGTCTCGCTCGGACACGACAATCTTAAGGAGATTCTCTAGCCCCTTCACCTCTTTCGTAAGATCTTTCTTCTCTTGCCGTAAGAGACGGATGTCCTCGCTAAATTGAGCAACCTTCAAACCTCGGGCATCAGTGACATTAAGCAAAAACTCTCCAAGGTATTTTTGCTGAAAGCAAGAAAGGAAACACATCAACAAACATCATACAAAACACATGCGTACAAAACGAAAACAACAAAAGAAATACACTCACAGCCTCTACAAATGATCGATAATAAGCAGCTACAGATGCAACAGAATTCTTGTTCAAAGAACCAGAAAACACTTGGGCAAGAAAACCAGACACGGAAGGATCCAAAGGATGATTCTGAGGATCCATTGAATACGCTCTCAAAAGACTAGCTAGATCATCAGCAGGGGGGTCCCGACGTACGTTCGGCTCTGCAGAAGTCTGACTCTGGGAACCTAGACACGACTGCTGAACGAAGGCACCAGGGATCGAAGGAACACTCGCGCCAGATGTGAAGAAACCCAAAGGGGTACCAATGTTGGACCCATACTGATTCAAATTCATTTCTGGTTGGTCAGAATGAGAAGCTTCACCATCAAAAGAAGAACGTCCCTGCGAGGGTACCACAGTTCGGGAATTCGGCACCCAAGCTGCTCCACGGCTAAGATTCCCTCCTGTCGGAGTCCTATCATTTTCGGTCTCTTCGTCATCCGAACTAACAATAAACTTACGCGTTCGTCTCCGGGTAACAGCTTCGGTTGCAGAACTGATAGCATTTGCGTTTTTTCTCTTCGCAGCCACGGTTTTTCCTCTTTTTCGATCCAGTTCACGAAGGGATAAATTCGCAGTGTCACCACCATCGGCCAATACATCGCTCTGCTGACAAGCAGCCAATTTATCAGGTTCTAAACAGAGGCAAATATCCATACCTAACGCATAGCTGAGGCAGGAAGTGTTTATCACCTGATTAATCTCCCCCTTCTCAGCAGGCGCTGACTTGGAAGATCTTTTTCGCTTCTTCGGAGCATCGCTTTCATCCGAAGCTCCTTGATTTTTTGCCTTCGCTAGCTCCGCCTTCTGAAAACAAAGCACGGATGAGAGTAACCTCTAAAAAGAAGAATAAAACAAAGAAACTTCAAAATTACACCTTACCCTTTTTTTGGCTTGAGCAATCTTTTCCTGAGATTTGGTACGCTCCTTCGGAGAAGAAAATACTGTAGAAATTAACAATGGGGAGATTATGCTCAGCACTGAACTTCTTAAGCTCAATTCTCTTTTCCTCATCTTCGTAGCCATACAAGACAGGGCCTTCGATGAGTAAAGGCTTCGTAAACCACACCTCATCGCTAGAGTGGCGAAGGAGTGTATTCTTTTTGGACCCCGAAAGATCCACATCACCGAGAGGATTAGAAGAATCGGCTATTTTGCCTAAACTCACACTCCAGGGAGCTTTCTCTTTGGATAAAGATTTATCCACCTTGTAGCATTTGAAGAAATTTTCGACGGACCAGTATTCAGGAGGACGTTGGAGTTCCTTGGGAAGCTTTTTATAGTAATATGACCTACCCTCCGAGCGAGCAACCCACTCACTGATGACTCGGATAGAGTTTCCGTTCAATTGCATTACCCCGCAGGGAGGACTGATTTCGGAATAGATCATATAAAAGAGAGGGTTGGATGAGTTGTACAAAGGAATGGGAAGTCCGGCGCCGAGTTGTTCACCGGAGACGATTAATCTTCTATCGCCGCACCTTTGAGCAGCCAGCAATTCCGGGGATAGAATCTTCTTTCCTAAACTCGTGCAGGAAAAAAGAGACGAATTAAATCCGTAGATACGAGCCCTTTCTTCCCATCCCATCTTTTGGGGATCTACCATTTTATAAGGCAGCACTCTAGCAATAGAAACATCAGAAGAATCATTGGCAGGAGCATCGGCAGCAGTCTGCAAACAGAGAGAATTCAAAAAGGGAGTGAAAACAAAGATCAAACCAAAGCGATGGAGACAAAATTCAAAAACTCACCATGATCTTAGAAAAATACGGAGCAGAGCAAGATTCGACCACTTCTGAAAATAATGAAGAACAGAGAAAGGAGAGAGGGAAGAAGAAGCGACAGAACAAGTTTAAAAAGAAAGAGATGAAACCTACGCAGCAAGTGGCCGGTCAAAGAAAGATAAAGATTTCGGAAAGCACGCGAAGGTACATGTGTCAGTAAGAAGTTAATGCAAGAACACGCGTCGAAGAAGGCGAAACGCCAATAGTTTTCTTCTCCAAACCCCTCCGACCTTTGGATAAGAAAAGAGGCAAACTGTAGGGGGTAAAACCCCTCGGAGCACGTGTCTCGCATCCGAGAAGCTTAACTATGCCGAGAGAATCACCCCGAGAAGATCGACAGCGAGATCTCGGACTAGCCCAGAGAAGAAGCAGTTACACATGAGCGAAGTTGAGACTCGGAGAGAAAGGACTCGGACCATGTCAAAGGGACCGAAGACTAGAAATCAACCTCGGAGCTCCACCGCCTTACTCGACAGGGACTGACACCACGACGATTGGATTGTTTGTCTTATTAGCTGTAAACCACCCAAGCTCGGCCTATATAAGGCGAGCTTGGAAAACATTGTAAGGGTTGGATTCTCGTTGGGTTGAGCCTAAGCAGCAAAAGAGAGATTAGGTTTGTAATCTCCTCTGGTTCCTTAGGGTTTTATTCATGCAATCACAACATCGAAATACATAAAAGTCTTCTTATATTTTGCCTTCACTATTACAAGTTTGGTCTTTAATCACTGTTCATGGTACCTTCGGTGCTGTTCTTGTGGTCTTCGCACCACTGAATCTCAACTGATTATAGTATGTATGAGTAGATCTGATGGATATGGCACCTTGAGTACCTATACAGATTTTCTACTCGTACAATTCAAGCAACGAACTGAGTACAGTTCAGAGAACTAAATGCCAACAAGAACAAGTTCTCGTAGATCTCAATAGAGATGGATTCGCTCAAGGGTATGAATCAACAAACTTGCAATACTTTCAATTCTATAGACCAGAGACAATATAATTCGGAAGGAAAAAAGTAAAGCAAGACACCAAAAGTTTTGTTAACGAGGAAACTCCAACCAACAGAAAAACCCCGGGACCTAGTCAGAATTTGAACACACACAGTATTAAGCGAATACAGACGCTAGCCTACTCTCGGACTTCAGACTGACATTTATCGAGACAAAATTAACCCTCCAAGCAACTCAACTACCGTTGTGCTCCTACGGCTATTGACTCCCAGTAGAAGCCTACGCACTTGATTCCCCCAGCTGACGTCCTTTACAGGCCTAGGAGTTGCTCTATTTTCCTTCGTGAAAACTAGCGCTACCCTGCCTCTAATAGGACGCCTGGTGTACTCGATTGTCTTTCAACAAGGATTCAATAGTTGATTTCCTTTAGACTTAAAGTCAAGGTTAATGGAAATCGATATACTGATTATGGCTTATTGATCTAGCCTAAACAGTTTTACCTCGTAATGCGTGACGAACTTAGTATTAAACCTAGTTCGTGAATTGCGTTATGGAACTACCAGGGCTTAAAACACCGAGTGCAGCCTTACAAAGTTTCAATCAAAATCTTTGGTCATTTTTGATTGAACTGATAAATAAATTAATCGACCTAAGATGCAGGATCAAGAATATTAATTCCGACCTATACTTCATGTTCCTCAAGTGAAGTCTTTCAAATAGTCGTAGTCCAAGAATACGACTTCGAGATGACGACCAACCTTTATGCAAGGATACACAGATGTGTAAAGGATTAAAAAATAATGTAGTATACAATCAGAATATGACAACCTGAACTTCACGTGATCATACACGTCATGTGCTTTGTGACTTATATATATTCTTCAATTTTTACTTTTTATATAAAAATCAATAATCTAACGGTATATGTTAGTCAAGTATATTATGATCAAGCCTCTACACAACCATAATGAACAGGAGGAGATACAAAAGTAAACCACCAACTTTTTGTTCACGAACCTGATGACAAATCCCTTTGGTCGATATCAATTAACTGGATCAAATATAAACAAGGTTAAACAGGCTAGATCGATCTCTTTTCCTAGACCCAAATTACAATAAGAGCAAGTCTTGTTTGTTCTTTCAAGAACCGAAGTCCCACATGGACAAGCATGTAAGGTCTGTATTCAGTTATATGAATTCTGGAAGGATATACCTTAACCAAGAATTCAATCTAGATTGAAAGTCAACACCACTTGCAATATTTCAGTTATATCAAACAAGAATATAATGTGCAAAATAAAGTAAATCAAGACGCCGAAGTTTTGTTAACGAGGAAACCACAATCCAACATAAAACCCCGGAACATTGTAGTTTGAACATCATACTGTATTAAGACGCTACAGACACTAGCATACTATCAGACTACAGACAGGAATATACTTGAGACCAAACCTACCCTACTAGTGATTAAGTTGCAGTCGCGTCCCTTTCGTCTGTTGAATCTCGCAAGATACTACACATTTGATTCCCCTAGCTAACGTAAACCTAGGAGTTGCTTCAGCCATAGTGAAGAATTTTAATAACTTTCCCGCCTCCAACATATAAACAATGATTTGTCTTTTAGAATCTCAAATCAAGGTGAATAGAATATATAATTTAGATTGAAACCACTAGTTCTTTATCTTTCGTCTAGGGTTTTTATACTCTTCAAAACTGATAGAGTTACCTAGATCGAAACTGCTACTTAACAAGATCAATATAGAATTCCTAGAGTGATATCTTGCAAAATTTATAAAGGGCTTACGAACACATATCGCCTAAGCGAAATTCCTTTATCAAAATCTTGGTAAAAGAATAATTTTTATTGAATGTTCTTATATCAGAAGAGAACGACTGTAAATCAAACAAAAACTAAGATGATCACCAAGATTACACTAACGAACTATCAATTGCGATAGGTTGAACTTGTGATTCACGAATCCCTAAGTGAATTCTTTTAATTCGAACCTAGTTTATAAGAACACAAGGTTTGGAGGACCGACGACTAGCTACTAATGTTACACAACGTTTAAGATATTAGTTTGTGGCATTGCAAGGCGTCCTCTATTTATAGTGAATCATTAAGGGTAAATTACTTGGTTCTCAAGTATTTTATTAATGCACAAGAAGGAGAA
Organism: Papaver nudicaule; assembly: GCA_023529015.1. Lineage (NCBI taxonomy): Eukaryota > Viridiplantae > Streptophyta > Magnoliopsida > Ranunculales > Papaveraceae > Papaver > Papaver nudicaule. The sequence continues at coordinate 6,891 of JAJJMA010330676.1, forward strand.
GAGCTCTCTTGGATTGAAGGTAAACTTCTTACATTCGATAGATCTTTCCTTGCATTAAGTTATTTCCTTTGATTCGAAGTATTAATATGAATACCCCACAAGTAATTACCTTAAATAAATTACTTATAATAATGAATTTTAATTTACTAAGCACATGAGTCTTTCCCCGATTACCACAATTGCCTATCTCAAGGAATTTCCTCAATTAAGACGATTGCTAATTGTTGCAATATCCTAGTTTATGACCACCACTTAACTTACTTATGCCTGATCAACAATAAGGGAATAATCAAGTCTTTTCTCACTTAGAATTGTGTTACAAGTGCTAAGCAAGTGCATACAAAGATTGCCTCAAAATCAAAGAAGGTATTTGCTTAAAATAGCCCAAGAATGACCATTACACATTATTCCATATATAGACTCTTCAGCCGTCTCTGACCAAGTCACGTCGACTAGGTTCGTGAACCGAAAGAAAATAGTGAACACGAACTTTATCCAAGGCTTATGGTTCGCGAACCTAAACTTCGGGGTTCGTGAAATCAAATGCTTGAGTTCAAAACTTATTTTCTTCCCCAAGCTAAGTGTACTTAGCGAGTACTAAAAGTGGCACAATCTCATGAGAGATGAGCAAGTCCGATTCCTTCGAATTTATCTAGTTTTGATATGAGAACAATCAAGCAATAGTTTGACACGAAACTTCACAAAATCATCATCAAAAATTTAATCTTGAGCAGGAACCTTCTTCGAATTCATATATCATACTAAATCCATCGATTTAGTTTCGAATGATAGAAGTTTCTAACGCATCAAGTCTTGGTACTATCCTTTTAGACAAGTTCTATCATATAACTCACTAAAGATCAAAGAAAACGAAAAACAATCTTACCAGAAGACGAAGAAAAAGAACACTTGACTTTAGTCAATCTCACCCGAAAAATCGTGCTTTAACGCTCTTGACTTTCTCCCTTTAAAATTGTAATGTTTGTTTTCATTTATCATTTGACATATTTATTTTCATCATCATCATCATCATCATCATGACTAGTTGGGCCGACCGAGCGAAGCGAGGGAGGACCCTATATATGGTGACTTTGTGTCAATTGAATAATGACTTTTTTTCCCAATTTAACACAAAAAAATTGGATTTCATCCTTCCCTTTTTTCCACCGTCCGACAGGTTAAGACGTAAATGCCCCTCCCTATTTTCTAATTTTTCTATTTCCTTTAGACAGTTTTGTAGATAAGCTAAAATATGAAGGGTAAATGTGGAAAATTAAAAAGTAAAAAAACCGGGTCATAAATTAAATTTCTTAGGGTATTTTTGTCAAAACATCTAAAAATTGACTCAGAGGTTCCGAGTTCGAATCCGGACTTCTCCCAAATCTCAAACTTTTTTTTGTCTCTTCATCATCTCCATCTTCTTCATTCATTTCATTTCTAACCACCATTACCAACAGCAACACCACATCCACCGAAGCCACCAAAGACAAGCTGCAACCACCACCACCAACACTATCATCATCTGATTCATCTCAATTTTGTTTTTCTAGCCAAGAATCAAAATCATAATACGATTTCTTCAAATCAGAAAACAAACGCACCAACATTCATAATCGAAGCATAATATGCACAAGGAATGAGTTTTACTTGAAACAAATGATAATTAAATACATAAAAAAAACTGTTGTTTATGCTGTTACAGCAGCTGATGATGAAGAAGAAGAAGATGACTCGGGCCCTGAACCTGGTTCTGGACCGATTTCACGACTCGGTTTATGTTCTGTTTCTGGTTCCGGTTTGATCCTATTCTGAAATGGGGGTCTAATTTTCTTCTTCTTCTTCAAGAATTCTTTTCAATCACCACCATGGTTGGAAAACGAGAGCATCACATCTACATTCAAACACCAATTGGACCCTAAATCGGAGTATTACGAAATTCCAAAAAAAATACAAAATGGTAAAAAAGAAAATAGAAGAGCAGATGTAATGACTTCATCATATAAATCTTTCCTTAAGAAAATTGGTTAGTTGATGCTATAAATTTTGTTTCCAGTAAAAAATCAAAAAGTTAATTGTTGTTGTAACTGTGTAGAAGGAGCGAGAAAATAGATAGGAAAACAAAAATTCTAAACAGACCGTCATTTTAAACAACTTAAAAACCGTCTGCCTACGTGGTCGTGATGTGGCGACATGAAGTTAAGATATGCGTTTAACTTTTGCGACTTTTTCTCTCTGAATTTTCACCTCTTTCTCTTCTCTTTCCCCTTCTATCTAATTCTCTTTCTCTTTCCCCTTTGTTACTTGAAGATTGAAGAGAACCACAAAAAAAAATAAAAAAAATAAATAAAAATAAATAAATATACTGAGCTCAAGGAAGATGAGTAAACCATCATTGAAAGTCCAATTGTCTACTTACAAAATATTTGATTTGTATAGAAGATTTGTTTTCCGAATCTCCTTATTTGTCTATGTCTCGGCTTCATAATTTTTGTCTAGAGATCATCTGATCCGGTATAATTCACTGAAACAGAGGTTTTACCTGTTAGTTTTGACCTTCTGATCGGTAATTTACATAGTTGTTATTACTTTGGATTAAGCATATTGTAATTACCTTTGGAGTTTCAAATACATACCTATGGATGATTCTAATTATATAGTATATATATAGATCCATCTTTAATAAGAAAAGAATTTGCGGATAAAAAAAAAACAGAGCAAGAAGAGATTTTTTTTTTTCATTTTAACAACAAAATTAAATTAAATTAAATTAAATTAATTAGCAAACCCTATATTGGAATGATTAAGTTAGCACACAAGATGTTATATAGAGATCTTTCGAGTATGAGAGTACGTGATGACTGATGAATCACAGTATCTTAGTTTTTTTTCTTCTTTTTGCAGTAAGAAAGAAGAAGAGTTCACAGATTTTGTTAAATTTTAATCAAAAACTGACGGAGGAGATGAGTATATGGTAATATATATCAACGGTCTGTTTTTAATAAAAATGTGCTTCGAGATTCTCGCCAAAAGATAAGCACATTTACTCTTAAGCTTCTGCCACATAGGCAGACGGTTTTGGAGGAGTTTAATAAGGCGGTCTGTCTAGAACGACTGATAGGAAAAAGATGAAGGCGGAGACCTAGAGATGAATGCTGTAGCACTATTCCAATGTGTGCACGTGTCTAGTGAATAATGATAGAGAGAGTGATCCGCTGGCAGAAGAAGAAAGAAAAGAGCTGGGCCTCGTGTGTAAGTTACTTAATGAACCTTGCATCATTCGGGCCGACTAAAAAGATTTGGGGCATGCTTTTTTTCAAGCTACCGAGTACAGTGTTAATACATATTCGGTAGCTTCATTAACACTATTCGGTAGGTATGCCCTAAATCTTTTTCGTCGGCTCCAATGACACTAGGTTAACGAATAATGCATACTGGACCAAAAAATAATTAGAAAGAAAATAGACCCAAAACGACAGGAATCGTTTAATTTTGTACCACAAAAACAGTAAGAATATATAGTATACTTTGTTTTGATAGCAAATTGAGGCAAGCCTCATTCATTGGTAAGATTCATAAGATTTACATGGGTTTGTCGACCGACTATTAACAATACAACAATTGCAACTGATATCGAGTCTAAGCTACTACCACCATCTTTTAAAGCTCTCCACAGATCCGATAATTCGACCACCACAATCATTCTCAAATACCACAAACAGATAGACAAAGCTGGGTTAAATGGACATGTTTGGGATGTTCTAAACAAAACCAAACAAAGTAACACTATTGCACAAGGCAGGCGTGTTAGGATCAGCAATTGATACTTCCATTTTTCAAGGGTTTTCAAATTTAACTTCAATGGCAATGTTTGGATTGTTAAAAACAATACCAAACAATTTAACCACCCTGCACAAAACAGAGAGATTAGGATCAGCAAATGATCCATCCATTTATCGAAGTATCTAAAGTAACAAACTAAAACTAAACTAAAGTAACTGTTGGTAACAAACTCGGTCTGAATCTGACTGCTGTAACCTGAAACTGTGTGAATCGGTCTGTAACGGTCTGGAACGGTCTGAATCGGTGCCTGAATCGGTGACGGAGTATCAAGGATTTCTGTGACTTCTGTGATAGCTGTAACTTCTGTGACTTCTGTGATTGTTGTTACTGTAATTGTTGTGATTGCTGTTGCCGATGTTGTAGAACCCAATACTATGTTAAACCAAATCAAAACCATGTTTAATAATAAAAAGATTACTACAGCATAAAATAAATCCGAACCCAAACCAGATCTAACATTTAATCCTAAAACTAACTGGTTTGCTGCTGAATCTAAAGTGGGTTTCTGAAATTTTGTTGGTGTCGGTAAAGCTTTCATCAAAGATGAAGAAGATCTTCTGAAAGTAGAACAACCAACAATAATCTCAAACAACATCACGAAAGATAATTACAAGCAAGAAAAAAAACTGCAGAAGAAAAACCTTAAAAACAGAAACCTAGATCTAGAAATTTTAAATCGAAAACCTGATAACTAGTTAAGAAAACTTTAATTCAGAAGAACAAGGAGATTGTAATGGAAAGGGGGGAGTGATTTAGGGTTGATTGGCTCAGATCTTACTCCCGTAGGAGGAAGATCTGAGTCGGAAGAGTTTAGTTCTTTGGGGTTTTTTCTATCGCCAGAGAGAAAGAGATAAGGAGAGATGTTGTTTTTTGAATGGCTTTTACTGCCCTAGTTGAGCATGTTTGCCTTGGTTCGTTGTTTTTTTAACTTGAATATATAGTATACCAGTTGGCATCTTTCGGAAAAAAAAACATGTCTAATAGGAATGAAACCACAACCTTCACTAGAAATAATTTGTTTTTTCGGTCGACCCTTCCACCGTGGCAGCGGTCATCTAGTCTAAACAGTAATATATGCTTAGCTAAAATTTAAAATGATAATTTATCTATATTATAACAATTCTCTGACTTTTTTTATCTTTTTATAATTTTTTTGATTGGTAAAAATATGGTTCGACGAGTTTCAAACTCGGGTCACTGGTATCATCACCCAATGATTTTATTACTGTACTACAATGGCATCGACAATAATTTTCTGATTTTATATGTTAAAAATAAAGTGTATCTAAATTTATTATATGCAAAAATAAATAAATTATGATACATGGTATAGACCCATAGCTGCCTCGTAGAGAATTTGAAGCCACCAAATCTACTCCCTCTGAACAAATCCAACACAATCCAATAAGTATTTACACAACATGCCCACTGAACCCCATCCTCCGTGCACTAACCATATGGAGGGAGAAACTAACACTTTTTAATGCGGTTCGAAGTCCTGACCTCACACTTGTGAAGCATGATGTGAAGTGTGAACCAACCTACTAGAGTTTTTTTTTTAAATTATAAGAAGATCTTAAATTAAGAAGAAATAAAACATACATCGTTTTGGGTCTCTCTAACTAAGAAGCCCGTACAAGAAAAGAAGATTAAAATTACAAAAGATGTTAACAAATATCTAAACCAAAATCCCTTGAAGAAGAGATTTGATACGGTGTTGGAGACGCATATATTACCTCCTTAAAACCTTGACGAAGGAAAAATAATACAACGATGAGTCCTAAAAAAAGATTAGTCACAGTGACAGAAGTGCAAGCATAAACTAAACAAATGCAAATCTTCGGTAACCTAGTAATTTTCTGTTCTCCTTAGATACCCAACGAGAAATCTTCTAATATGTATGAATCCACAAACATTTAGTGGGAAATGAGTGACACAACAGGTGGGGATTGCATTGCCACAATCGAGGATTCATTTGGTGAGGGTTGGAATTGCATCTTAGAAAGAACACATCTCGTTGACCTGCCACAATTCAATATACTTAAAAACTCATAATTTCGGTTAGTATCAGTCGATAGGAGTCAGTATCGCATTGGTATGGATGAGTAGTACCAGTACTGAGGCTTAGTCTAATGGGAGTGCTAGATCTACCAAAATCTAGCATGACACATCAGATTTGTAGCAATGCTATTAGTGACCAAGTCTAATGGTGGGTGCTAGATAGCAGTGCTAGTTATCAGTCTAGCGCTGAATCATATAGCGCCAGATAATCTCAGCCATCAGATCTAAAATATACGTTATTAGCCATCAGATCTAGCGCTGAATCATATAGCGGCGGGATGCTGAATCATATAGCGCCAGATAATCTCAGCCATCAGATCTAAAATATACGTTATCAGCCATCAGATCTAATGAGGATATTTGGTTTGGCGCTATATCATATATCGTCAGTTCGCTTTTTCACCGCTTTATCATTTATGCTTAGTCCTATGGTGGACATCCACGTCAGCTAGTAGGTAGGAGGGGTTCTTATGGTTTGGTGAGATTGGAAGACTAGACGCTGAACCATTCAGCGCTCAGCGCTGAATCATTCAGCGCCCAATAATTTTGGTCGTTGGATTGTTTAAACAGATAAGATACAAAAGATATATTATTAGATTTATTAAGATTCTGTAGAATATTCTTTTAACGCTGAACCATTCAACTTTTTTCCTTATTTTTTCAGCGTTGAATGGTTCAGCGCTTCAATCTTGCTATTACTTGAGCTACTAGCATCTGCTAGGAGAGAGAAGTAGTAGAGGTGGAAAAGACCACGCTTTTGGTGGAAGTAGTAGCCAATCTAGACACCATAAGACTAAGCTAAGGCTTAGTCTGATGGGACTTCCATATCCACCAAAATGTAGTACGACACATTAGCTAAATTTAGAACCAAGCCTAATGGGGAGTGCTAGATAGCATGACACACCAGTCTAGCGCTGAATCATATAGCGGTGGGGCGCTAAATGATAAAGCGCCAGATAATCTCAGCCATCGGATCTGAAATATATGTTCTAGCCATCAGATCTAATGAGAATATTTCTTTTACCGCTATATCATTTAGCGTTGGGTCACTTTTTCAGCGCTCAATCATTGAGCGCCTAAGTAGCATTTCAACTTCCACTTCTACGAGAATCTGGAACTGGAGGTTGAACTTGGGGTATAGACCACGCTTTTCGTGGAAGTTGAACTCCCATTAGACTTAGCCTTAGGCTAAGTCTAATGGGAGTGCTACTTCCCTTAAAAAGTAGCATAACACATCAGCAAAGTAGCAAACCAAGTCTAATGGGAAGTGCTAGATAGAAGCATGACACATCAGTCTGGCGCTGAATCATATAGCGGTGGGATGCTAAATGATAAAGCGCTAGATAATCTCAGCCATCAGATCTGGAACATATGTTATTAGCCATCAGATCTAGTGAGAATATTCGTTTGGGCGCTATATCATTGAGCGCGAGTTCACTTTTTGGGCGCTACATCATTGAACGCCGAAGTAGAATTCAACTTCCACTTCTGCTAAATAAGGGAAGTTGAAGTTGAAGTTGGGGTTTAGACCACACTTTTAAGGGAAGTAGCACTCCCATTAGACTTGGCCTTAGCGCCTAACTAACAATGCTACTTCCACTGCTAGATATATATGGAGAGATAAGTAGTATTCAGGGAATAGACCACGCTTTTGGTGGAAGTAGACTAACCTGATACTATTGATTTTCATTTTCTAACGGCATGTAACTATGTAAGTTTTAGGGATATTTTGCATAACCTCCCCTCCAAAGATCACTAATTTGCATTACCTCCCCTACAAATTCAATATTAGTAAAACCTCCCATAGTTAAGTTATCTCCTTAGGTGGCTGTTAGTTGAGTCAACATTATTGAACACGCGGAAATTTAATACATGTGGCATACAGAATACCAAAAATACCCTTGAATTTAAAACAACTTTTATATATGTGGACGGGTCAAATTTTGGCCCACATACCAAAAGATTTAACTCTCTTCTTCTTCGTACCGGACTAAATAAGATTCATTTCTTGATTTCTAGTTCGATCCATTTAGATTCTAGAATCTAATTAACACCAACCCCACCTCGATTAGGACATTGAACGAAATTCAGTTGCCAAATCTGAAGCTTTGATAGATACTCAAACTCGCCGACTCAAACTAATTACAGTTCTTTTTTTTTTTCTTTTTTTATTATCAAATGAAGGGAATTGCGATTGCGATTGCGGTTGCAGCTGCGGCGGCGGTGGTAGTGGAGTAGAGATGGGTTGTTTAATGGGAATGGGATGATGAGTTTTTGTTAGGTAATTGCGGCGGGTGAGGTTTGATGTTCTCTGCAATGGCGGGATCTTCACTATGATCAGAGAAATCCTTGAAGCCTAAAAAAATTGGGGAATTTAACTAATTACAGTTATTCAACTTAAAAAAAATATCAACTTTTTATCAAAATTGTTACCATCACATGATAAACCACAGTCAAATACGTAAAACCAATCAAATTTGAGTAGTCTAGTACAGATTTTTTAGAAAGAAGTTGACAAGATGTACAGTTGCAGGTGCCCACCATTAATAGTGATTTATTTTAAAGGATTCATTAAAAACAACAACTGAATACAATAGCTATATTTTCTTTCCATTTAGATCCATCATTCACTTTCCAGCACCACCATAAAACACCACTAAAATACCCACAATTAGATTAATACTCATTTAGACAAACAAATTTACCATCAAGATCAAATCATACATCGCACACAGATAGCCCTTATTACCATTAGACACACAAGAACAATAACAACAATCAATATAATGAAATCCCCAAATTTTGTTCTTGATTCCAATCAAATATAAACCCAAATCCTTTTTTTCGCAGGTTTAATGGCGGCGCCGGTAGTCTCCAAGAAGAAGAGACTTCTTCTTTTTCTCATGTGGGAGCAGCTGTTAAACACTAAACAATAGTTTATCTATAAATCGATGCATCAGAGGTTAGACGGAAATGGTTCTGAGCCGTCCAATTCATTAGCTTGATATGTTTTCAATGAGAGGGTATTTTAGCCATTTTAATAAATCAGTGATACGTGTACAAAGGTTATGTGGCACTTAACAGCCACCTAAGGAGATAACTTAACTATGGGAGGTTTTACTAATATTGAATTTGTAGGGGAGGTAATGCAAATTAGTGATCTTTGGAGGGGAGGTTATGCAAAATACCCCTAAGTTTTAACCCCATAAAATAGACCGATCATTTTAGAGAGAGATAAATAGAAGAGATAGATAAACATCACTGAAAGCAGAATCAGATCAACAACAGCGACCAGCATGGCAATGGCCATGGCTTCTTCTCCTCACATTCCTCGCAAAGCTCATCAAATTTCCTCACCTTCAAAACTCACTTCTTCGGAACCCCTTCAACAAAACACCCTCTCGACTGATTCGTCTCCAAATTCAAAACCCACTAAAGTCCCTACAATTCGAGCTCGTTTAAGCCAATTATGTCAACAAGGTCGACCTGATTTAGCACGTCATCTGTTCGAAAGTATTCCCAAACCAAATACTGTTCTTTGGAATACAATTATCATTGGTTTCATTTGTAATGGTATGCCTAATGAAGCTCTTAACTTCTATTCTAGAATGACAAATTCATCCTCTAAAGCTGACTCGTATACTTATTCATCTGCACTTAAAGCTTGTGCTGAAACTAGACAACTTAAATTAGGAAAAACTATACATTGTCAAATTTTGAGGTCTCATTCTAGTCTTACTAGAATTGTTAGTAATTCACTTCTTAATATGTATTCCAATTGTTTAAATCCATGTTTTGATTTCCTGGAAGATGATAAACATGGGTTTGTTAAAGTCGATTTAGTGCAAAGGCTATTTGTTAATATGCGTAAGAGAAATGCCATCGCTTGGAATACCATGATATCTTGGTATACGAAAACGGGTAGATATTTCGAAGCATTGAAGTTGTTCAAAACTATGATGAATATGGGCATTAAACCCACTGTTGTTAGTTTTATTAATGTCTTTCCGGCAATTGCGGGAATTGAGGATCGCAAGAGTTCTGTTGTTCTTTATGGGTTGCTTCTTAAATTGGGTACTGATTATGTTAGTGATTTGTTTGCTGTAAGTTCGGCGATTTTCATGTTTTCTGAGCTAGGTGACATTGATACCGCTCGACAAGTTTTCAATTTGTCTAGAGAGAGGAATATTGAGATTTGGAATACCATGATTGGCGGGTATGTACAGAATGACCTTTATGATGAAGCTCTCGAGATGTTTCTTCGGGTCCTTGATTCGGACCATATTAGTCCTGATACTGTGACTTTTCTTGCTACTCTAACAGCAGTTTCTCAGTTACAGAGACTAGACTTGGGGCAACAGTTACATGCTTATCTTATTAAGAATTCAATGGTACATTGTGTAGTTATTTCGAATGCACTTATTTCTTTGTATTCAAGGTGTAATTATGTCGGGGTAGGATTTGGAGTTTTTGATAAGATGCTGGAAAGAGATGTTGTTTCTTGGAATACCATGATTTCTGCGTTTGTGCAGAATGGCTTGGATGATGAAGGATTGATGTTAGTTTACGGGATGCAGAAGGAAGGAATCTTAATTGATTCGGTTACTGCTACTGCTTTGCTATCTGCAGCATCAAATCTTAAGAACCATAGAATTGGGAAAGAAACTCATGCATATTTCTTTAGACATGGAATTAGATTTGAAGGAATGGATAGTTATCTGATTGATATGTATGCCAAATCTGGCTTAATTGATACTGCAAAACGGATATTTGAAAACAATTGTATCCATTCTAGAGATCTAGTTACATGGAATTCAATGATCGCGGGTTACACACAAAATGGGCAGGTCCAACAAGCTTTTACTGCTCTAAGAGAGATGATCGAGCAGAATGAGGTACCTAGTTCTGTAACACTGTCCTCTGTTCTTCCATCATGCAGTCCAGTAGGTGGAATCAGCGTAGGTAAACAGTTACATTGTTTCGCTCTTCGGCACTCTATGGATCTAAATGTCTTTGTCGGCACTGCTCTGTTAGATATGTACTCCAAATGTGGTTCTATAAATTATGCTGAGCGAGTTTTTGATATGATTCAGGACAGGAATTCTGTGACATACACCACCATGATACTTGGCTTTGGTCAGCATGGGTTGGGTGAAAGAGCTCTCTCTTTATTTCGATCCATGTCAGGGTTTAACATGAAACCCGACGCAATTACATTTGTTGCAGTATTATCTGCTTGTAGTTATTCCAATTTAGTCGATGAAGGTCTTGAAATTTTTGAATCAATGGAGAGGGAGTACAGAATCAAACCCACAGCTGAGCATTATTGCTGTGTTGTGGACATGCTAGGTAGGGCTGGAAGAGTGGCAGAGGCTTATGAGTTTGCAGAGAAATTAGGCGATGATGGCAATCTTGTGGGAATTTGGGGTTCACTTCTCGGGGCTTGTAGAATTCATGGAGAACTTGAATTGGGGAAACTAGTCTCCGAGAGATTGTTTGAGTTGGAGGAAGGAAATCGCGTTGCTGGTTATCACGTCCTGATGTCCAATATATATGCCGAGGAGGGAATGTGGGGAAACGTTGATACAGTGAGACAAGGGATGAGAGAGATGGGTTATAGAAAACAAGTCGGGTGCAGTTGGATTGAGGTTGGTGGTGTTACGAACTATTTCACGTCCAAGGACCAAAAACATCCACATAGTGAAGCAATATATGCCAAGTTGGATGAACTGGCGATGGAGATTAAAGCAGCTGGTCATAGGCGTAGTATCAGCGGCAATGTAGATGACATGTTGGAGGTTTAGGACAATCTTATTGAAGATTTGGTATAAATTCTTGGAACTGGTGTTGTAACTGAATTTCCCAACAGTTCAGGATTCCAGCAATCATGGCTGGCAACAAGCAAAGATGGGGATCAAAACTATGATCATCTGGCGATTGGTTCATTAAAAGTTAGGTGTCTATATCTGTAAAGCAGTACCCAGTTCCTGCTTATATCTTTTAAAAAAGAAGGCAACATCATACTTAAAACTAAACATGTACAGGTCGATTGATTTCATGGATCAGTATTTTAAACGCAGTGGTATTTGCTGGTGTACTTTGTAATTGTAAGGCATTCGAGGTTGATCTGATACTCATTGTAACCCTGAGATTCAAATGCTATAAAGAAGAAGCATTTTCATCTGTTTGAGCCAGCTGACACTCAAAGCATTATTGTACAATTAAGATTAGCAAGTAAATTCTATTATGTTACAGATTAACACATAAATTCTCCCAATCCAAGATTCATCAAATATCATATTTTCCTTTTCTGTACTAATGTATTCTGATAACCTCATAGATTGTTAGAGAATCATTTCTTTCCTTTCATGCATCCTGCTAGCCGCTTCTCAAACCCGAGGGTGCTAAGTAGTAGTGAACCACAGGACGGCTCTAATCAACAGGCCAAGATCTCCTAGTTATGGGGTATCTTTCAAGTGACGTCATAATAAGTGAGGTCCCGGAAAAATGACCTTACCTGGTGCGTAAATAAAAATTTCCTCTGATACAAGAAGAAAGGAAGAGAGAAAGACATGAGGTAGAGAAAGAAACTAGAGACTGAGACTGGGAGAGAGGAGATGGAGCCCCAAAGTGATAACAGTTCAGAGCAACAGCAAGTACAACCACAGCGTAGACCAAGGGGTTTCGCAGCAAGAGCAGCAGCAGAAGCAACAGCTATAGAAATGGAAAGCATGAGTCCTAACGACAGTGGTTTAACAGGAGGAGGAGGAGGAAAGGGAAAGAAAGAGAGAGAAAGAGAAAAAGAAAGAACAAAATTGAGAGAAAGACACAGAAGAGCAATTACGAGCAGAATGTTAGCAGGTCTTCGTCAATATGGTAATTTTACATTACCTGCTAGAGCTGATATGAATGACGTTCTTGCTGCTTTAGCTCGTCAAGCTGGTTGGTCTGTTGATCCTGATGGTACTACTTATCGTTCTTCTCCTGCTCCTCCTCCGACAATGCCCATTACTCCTTCTCCGATGGTATTTATTTTCTAGGGTTTTTTTCTTTTTCTTTTTCCGTTTTTACAATTCTATTAAAATTGTGACCTAGAAAGGTTGTTAATTTTCTGCTTGCCCTAATTGATTCGATTTTTCACTATGGCCTCTCAATTATGTATACGCAGATACCATATCCTGTTAGATCCATTGAAAGCCCTGTATCTACAACAGCATTGAAGAATTGCTCAACAAAGACACCTTTAGACTGCCAAACGCCTGTTCTCAGAATCGAAGGGAATTTGTCACCTGCTATGTCTCTTGATTCTGCTGTAGTTGCAGGTCCCAAGAATGAGAAATATCCAAGTGTCAACCCTGTAAATTCAACTCGATGCTTAGAGGCTGATCAGGTAAAAGTAATAGTTATTTGGAGTTCAGCGTCATGTATGTATGTGTCAAGAAAACCTGCTACTGGTGAAACTGTTGAACATCATTTTATTCTCACGCGTCGGTCTCAGTGTTTTCATGGTTGATGCAGCTTATGCGTGATGCTGGCCCTCAAGAGCATGTGGATGATTACTCAGGAACTCCATACGTTCCTGTATATGTGATGCTTCCTGTAAGTGCTCACATGTTGAATCTCTAATCAGTGTGCCTATAAAACTGAAATGGTTGTGTTTGGGCTAGTAATTATCATGCCAGACTATATCATTTTACCAGTTTATGTGGATAGTTTGGATCTAATCCCTTCAAATCGTTGGTTGTTGCTGTGGCAGACTGGTGTTATTAATAGCTTCTGCCAATTGGTTGATCCAGAAGGCATTAGACAGGAGCTAACTCAGCTGAAGTCCTTGCATGTAGATGGTGTGGTTGTCCAGTGTTGGTGGGGCATTGTCGAAGGATGGAGCCCACAAAAATACACATGGTCTGGTTACAGAGACCTGTTTGACATCATTCGCCAGTTCATGATGAAAATACAGGTAACATTTTAAGGATGTTTTGGTACTATAAGCATATCGGTTCACCTACACTCTGCAGTAATTTGTCTAAAAGATTCTTCTATGGACCATAGGGGTTCGATGTTCTCTCCCAATCGATTAGAATGCTTACTTCCTCAAGTTTTTCTGTGCTTCAAACTGCTGATGCATGTGAAGTCTCCTTCTCCTAATTTATCCTCGAACTGGAGATAATTATCGTGAAAGCTGTTGAAGGGCTTATATAATGTTTATTTGGTTGTGAAGGTTGTAATGGCATTTCATGAGTCAGAAGTAAATGAATCTGGGGATGTACTAGTTTCTCTCCCTAAGTGGGTTCTAGATCTTGGAAGAGATAACCAAGATATCTTCTTCACTGATCGTGAAGGAAGAAGAAACAGTGAATGCCTATCTTGGGGAATAGACAAGGAAAGAGCGTTAAAAGGAAGAACTGGGATAGAGGTATTGAACTGTGATTTCTGCACTTTTTTTTATCTGTTATGTACTATATCGTGGAACCTTTATCGTATTTCTCCTATTCTCCTTCTACTATTTACTTTATTTCTTTTACTCTCGGTTTTATAGTATATTGCTTATTATGACATGCTTTTGCTTCAAAAAAAAAAAAAAAACTCTCCTCCCACCAACATGTGTGTGCCTGAATTGTCAACCCTTATTACCAGCTGGAATAAAAATGTTTAAACCAAACTGCATGTCAATCACAGTGGCATCCAATAGTTCTTTTGTGAATGTCATGCTATTTCAATTGCTGGTCTCTAAAGCATCCTCAAATATGTGAACAGGTATATTTTGACTTCATCAGAAGCTTCCGAACAGAGTTTGATGACTTGTTTGTGGAGGGCCTCATTTCTGCTGTTGAAATTGGTCTTGGTGCTTCTGGAGAGTTAAAGTACCCTGCATTTCCAGAAAAGATGGGATGGGCATACCCTGGTATCGGTGAGTTTCAGGTATTTAATGTAAATAGGCTCCGCATTTTGTTGCTCTATCATTATGCTCACTGTATTGGTCTTAAGCTAAAGGTAGCAGTATTTTTCTAATCATCTAATGTGATGTTTCCTGCATTTCTCAAAAGAGTTGCCAGTTATGGTCATAGTATAGCCATGAGAAGACATAAGAGACGAGCATTGTTCTCTTTTTCTTCAGTCATATTACTTGTATTTCTAAACTAGAATGTGTTAATTACCTCTGCAATCTTGTTCTACCAAAAATAAGCAACCGCATACTGTCAAATGATAGTGTTAACTGTGTTATACTATCTGGCTATGATGTTGTTGAACTATTGTAATTCCTTTACCCAGACAGGGGGTGCTAGTAAAGGTTCATGTTGAAATCACTAATTGTACCATAACACAGTTGCCTCTAGCAACTTTCTGGTTTGGTAGATCGGACAATGTCCGAATGATTTTGTACATCAACATTTCGTATGTTTGTTAGATCATTTAAGCATAAGAGCTTGCAAACTCAGTGTTCAAGATCTTTTTGTATTATACATGTGTGCAGCCATTTAAGCATATAATATACATGTGTGCAGAGATGAGATATCTAGTCTGTTGTCCTAAGTTATTATTCATGATATATGCAATTCCATGCAGTGCTATGATAAATACTTACAGCAAAGTCTGCGGAAAGCAGCTAAAGTGCGTGGACATTTGTTTTGGGCAAGGGGACCTGATAATGCAGGTCAATATAATTCAAGGCCTCATGAAACAGGATTCTTCTGTGATCGAGGTGATTATGACAACTATTACGGGCGTTTTTTCCTCCAGTGGTATGCGCAGACCCTAATAGATCATGCAGATCATGTTCTGTCTTTTGCAAGTCTTGCATTTGAAGGGACAGAGCTAATTGTGAAGGTATGCACATGCAGTGCTTCCTAATTGAGTTGAAATTTGCCACATAGGAGAATTCTTACCCTAAAATCGTTGAATATGCAGATTCCATCAGTTTATTGGTGGTATAAGACTTCAAGCCATGCAGCCGAGCTGGCGGCAGGATTCTACAATCCAACAAATCATGATGGTTACTCTCCACTATTTAATGTTCTTAAGAAACATTCTGTTACGATCAAGTATGTATGCCCACGTTTGTTGTACTCTGGTGAGGGAAATGATGAAGCTTTTGCTGATCCGGACGGTTTGAGTTGGCAGGTATATTAGTTGATTAAGAAAGTTTTTTGTTCTCAAGGCACCGGGATATAAAGTGAATCCGTCATGATTATTTTTCTTTCCTTGGTAGGAAATCCTCACATTAGGTATCTAAAAGTATCCGATCTCTTCTTCAGGTTCTAAATTCAGCTTGGGATAGTGGATTGCCAATTGCTGGTCAAAATGCATTGTCATCTTATGGTAAAGAAGGGTACCTCAAAATTCTAGAGACTGCAAAGCCGGGAAATGATCCTGATAGTCATCATATGTCATTCTTCGTATATCAGCAACCATTGTCGTTATTGCAGAGTGAGTTTGGGTTCTCAGAACTGGATTCTTTTATAAAATGCATGCATGGTAACAGTTTCGATTCTGCATAGTTTCAAATCATAGTGCTAATGGAAGCTGTCTGGAAGACCAATAAAGTTTGACCTGATGCTCGGGAGTTTGTCTGAGGAGAAAGGGAATGGCTTACGACTCTGCAAGACTGATCGATTGGTTTGGTTTCTGTCAGCATGTCTTAGTCTCACTGTTTGTTCTATAGTGTAGTCTATATTATAACTGTTAATCATGAGTCTCCTAATTCGGGTCGAGTCCTTTTTTGACAAAAGGGAACTAGTACAGGTGTGGTAATAGATCTTTATTATTGTTAAAAAAAATCCTATTTTTGGTTTTAAAATATGGGCTAATTTAGGGACCCCCCATTCTATTCTGTTAGGGAGACCCCCCTAATGAGACAAAATAGGGGTGTCCAAAAGTTTTTCCCAAAACCCCTTATCCAATATATTTTCATAATGACCAAACTATCCCTATATAATTAGTGCTAATATGAATCAAAATGAGTGAATCAAACACCCAAATGGAGGTAGGAGATTCCTCTACTCAACACAAATCTTTAAAATCACGTAAAAAATGTGAATTTTGTGTGTTCTCGGCTCGTTTATTACCCAGAAGCCAGCCGAAACCTCATTTTCGGTTTGGATTTGTTCATAATCCAGACGACAATTTTCGAGTTTGGGGAAATCGTCTGGAACTTCACAACTTATCCCAGCCGATAACAATTGTCTGGCTTTCTATGATTTAACACTAATATCGGCTGGGTTGATTTAACCGATTTTCGTCTGGGTTTTTTTTCGGCCAGTTTTTTTTTTTTAAACACTAAATTCGGCTAGATTGGTTGTGACAACTTAACAAACTAAATTTCGTCTGGATTGAGCTCATTTTCGTTTGAATTCGTCTGGATTTCGGCTGGATTCGTCTGGATTTCGTCTGAAATCAGTTTCTTTTGGTTTAGTAATTGGTTTTTGTTAATGATTCAGGGGCATTTTAGACTTTACATAGCATTTTGACACCCCTTATAACCCATCCTAGGATAGTAATATTGTTTTGGGGTCTCTCAACAAATAGGGGGGGTCCCTAAATTAGCCAATTTTAAAATTCTCTTCATTAAGTGAATACAAGTTTCGAGAGTTTCTATCACATTGGATGCAAATGTGACCGAGTTCACTACTGATATTACAGTATTTTTTTTTTTCAGAGAAAAATACGAAAGGAAGTTGCGAATAACATATACTAACAGACTATATATTATATGAGCTGCACATATACTCTACAATTCAATATATGTTGCCACCATTAATGAGGAATGGAAAAGCTTAGGTCGATTAACATCAGAAGTAATGTAACAAAATACAAAATGCTTCTAACTAGTTCCCAAGTGGTATAGTCCTTGTAAACATGTTAAAATGGAAAAACATGTCATTCAGCCTACATGTAGTCACTGGCCTCTATGAACTTAGCTGTGGTGTCGCTTAGGGTTCAGCTTGAACTTTCCAATCTTAACAGTAACAGCTGGAGTGAAATCACACCGCTGGTATAGAACTCAGTTTAGATTTCCCTGCTACATATGATGTGAATATCTATTCCCAGGCTCATTTCTAGACCTCACTGGATTTCTGAGAATCACAGTACTGGCTATAGTCACAGCAGCAGGGTCCATTTCTGACCTGTAGAAGGCAACATTACTGATCAGTTTATTTCAAAAACAATATTTTTAGCATGCAACGGCTATAAAAAAAAAGGATCAGGAAAGTTAAGTTAGTGTTTTCATTCACTCGTT
>JAJJMA010330693.1:0-10911 GCA_023529015.1 Papaver nudicaule
CTAGCCTAAACAGCTTTACCTCCTAACGCTAGACGAACTTAGTATTAAACATAGTTCGTGAATCTGCGTTATGGAACTTCTAGGGTTTACGATTCAAGATCTACCTTACGAAGTTCCTATCAAATCTTGGTCGTGATAAGATTGAAAATATTCAATCGACCCAAGATTCAGGATCAGGAATTTTACTTTCGACCCGTGCTTCACGATCCTTAAGTGAAGTCTTTCAATAGTCGTAGTCCAATAAAAGGACTTCGAGATGACGACCAACCTTTATGCAAGGATACACAGATGTGTAGAGGATTGAGTTGTATCTTGCAGAAGGTCATCTATTTATAGTGATCATCAAGGGAGGCTTTGCTTTAAAATTAAGCAACCTTGAGTAGGGCTCAAACAAGTTCCAGATCTAAAAGGTCCATAGGTTGAATACCCGTTCTCAATCTTCTTTTACTTTGGACTCAACCTTGATTGAAGGTTTGCGACTTCTGGTCCAAATAATTGTTTGAACATCGCGTGGATTAAGTAGTTGAATTCCATGGGCCAAGTAATGACGAGTCCGAGAACTAATCATGCCTAGACCGAACACTTCAGAATATGAAAGTTGGAAGTTTTCCATAGCTTATATGTACGCGTTCATAGAGCTGTCAATTGGAGTTCAGGAGAAATCAGTGAACTCGTATGTACGCGTTCATAAACGTATTCATACAGACCCGCTCGTTCTCATAAATGCCATAAGCAACACATGTACGCGTTCATGAACGCGTTCACCATTGAGATCATTTCATGAGACAACTCAACATACTCTACCTATACATATTATCACGAATGTGACACATGCAAAGGCGAAGAATCCTAGAATACCTTCGGATCTTATAAACAACATCATAGACTATTGATATGATAGAAATGGAAAATACGAAACATGGAAAGGAAAAACCTTTCTAACCTTTAGCGAGGACGTTATGATTTATCAAGTAGTAAGCTCCAGTCTTGGACTTCAACGATCTTCGTCTCGATTACCTAAAACTATCCTAGTCCGAGGTTGTAGAGTAAACTTATCAAGGATTGTGTTTTTGTCATCTAAACTTGACAACTGACTTGAGAGAGCAATATCAGTGGGTTCAACAGAGCAATGCTCTAACAATCTCCCCCTTTGTCAATTTTAGTGACAAAACCAATCTTACATATGGATTCAAAAAGTAAAATCTTTTAGCCCTAACCATAATGTACTTGATTTTCTTGTAATCTTCAACGTCTTCAAATAAGAGTGTTCCTGTAAGTGAAGATTCAAGGTAGAGATAACAAACTTCAAAGTCACCACACATCTTGGTTTCTAGAAGGACATAGTCCAATAAGAGTTTGGTATGCAATTGAGTAGTATATAAAACATGTAAGTATATTGCATCGATGCTTAAAGATACTACACAATATGATATGTTCTCCCCCTTACTCAATACACTAACTTTTGCTTTGACATGACAAGCACATCGATTTTACTCCCTCTATGACAATGCTGTAGACAATTGTCGTAGTAGATAGAAAGATTTTACTCCCCCTTACTACAAGATTTCTTCCCCTTTTTGTCATAAAATAGACAAAAGAACAAGAAAAATAGGAATCCTCATAAAATATCAATAATCAATGTAGACAAAGGTAAACATACCTGAAACAAGAGATAAAAAGATGCAATTCTCTCGCAAATTCCACAGCCTCACACCCCAAAAACATATTACCATGAAGCAAAAGTTCAAAAGAACTCTCCCCCATTATGTGTCATTCCAAAAGGAACAACGCGACTTTGCTCATTTTAAAATTTGATGTGAGTAAGACTTAGATTTGATAGAGTCTCTTTTACCCAACAGATGAGCTTATGTCTAGGAAAAATTTAGTAAGACTCAATTTGTTCATTAATGATTTTTCAATTTGAAAAAATCGCATGCCTGAGTAAAAAGCAACAATGTTTTCCAAAATATGTGTGATTATTGTGTCTCATAAGAATTTTCCCATATGACTAAGTTTATTATCAACAATATGTTTAGAAATGTTTTTCTAAGAACATGTTCTTCTTAGCTTATTCCACTGGTTATTCCCATGGATCATGTTATCGACTCTTGCCTTAGGAGCCAGAGGCAGGGAGAATGCCAGAGATAGCACCAGAAGTGTTGATATTCATATCGAGTCATTACATTTTGGACTCATCTTTGATATGTAAACACCATTGAAATCTTTTTACTTTTTCTCACTGCAAATCAGGAGATATTGTATTGGTGCTTAAAAGACAATTATGACAATCACATTGGATTTTCTGGTCATAAACCATCAGGACAAACAGTCACTTAACTGTTTGAGCGTCGATTCATCTCTTCTGGCGATCATTGCTCAACAGGATAAGAGATGATGATTATTGTCTTTTAAAAAAAAGGGTAAATTCCTTCATTTAATAAGATCATAATCAATGGCATACTAGGAATCCCACTTATTTGTTTTTACTATACATAATAGCGATTGAATCAAAGACTCAAACTGGATAATGGTACCATGTCAACTTTTGCATAACTCCATGAGAGTTTCTTTATGACTTGTTCCATAAGATGTTAAAGGAACAAGTCGCATGCAACACTTCAATGAACGTGAACAACACCAATAGACTTTCGAAGATGTTCGAATGTTTCACAGTCTAATGGTTTTGTGAGTATGTCTGCTCGATGTTGTTCAGTTGGCACATAACATATTTTGACAATTTTCTTTTCATAGAGATCTCTAATAAAGTGATATCTAATGTCAATATGTTTCGTTCTTGAGTGTTCTACTGTATTTTCAGTAATGCATATTGCACTAGTATTATCACAGTAGATGTCTATGGTTTCACTATCAATAATTCCATAATCATTAAGCATTTGTTTCATCCACAACAGTTGAGTACAACACGAACCTGCAGCGATGTATTCTGCTTCACATGTTGAAAGAGACTGTGAGTTTTGTTTCTTGCTGCGCCAAGCTACAAGATTGTTTCCCACGTAAAAGCATCCTCCTGAAGTGCTTTTTCTATCGTCTCCGCACCCTGCCCAATCTGCATCTGAATAAGCTGTAAGTTTTGCATTAGTATCAAATGAATATGATAGTCCAAATTCTTCTGTGTATTTTACATAGCGGAGAATTCTTTTTACTGCGTTCATGTGAGATTCCTTAGGATCTGCTTGATATCTTGCACAACATCCTACACTGTATGCAATGTCTGGACGGGTTGCTGTGAGATAGAGTAAACTACCGATCATAGATCTATACAGTTTTTGATCAACTTTGACCCCAGAAGGATCTCGTTTCAATTTTTTCGTAGTTGGCATCAGTGTCTTCTTTTCAGAGGCTTGCTTCAGGCCAAATTTGGTCACTAAATCTTTTGCATATTTCTCCTGTGAAATATTAATTCCTCCTTTATGTTGTTGGATTTGTAGACCTAAGAAAAATCTCAGTTCACCAACATTGCTAGTTTGAAATTCTTTGCACATAGAATTTTCAAAATCTTTAGCTAGACTTTGTGAGGTGGATCCAAAGATAATGTCATCAACATAGATTTGTGCAATAATGACATGTTTGTTAATCTTGTGGATGAAGAGTGTTTTACCAACTCCTCCTCTTGAGAAACCTTTAGCAACAAGTGATGAGGTTAATTTTCAAACCATATAGTGCTTTGTTAAGCTTGTATACATGGTTCGGAAATTCGGTGTCTTCAAACCCCTTTATTTGTGCCACATATACTTCTTCTTTCAATTTTCCATTCAGAAAGGCAGATTTAATGTCCATCTGATAGAGTTTAATTTTAAGAAAGCAAGCATGAGCTAGGAGTATATCCTTGAGCGACAAGTCTAGCTTTATTTCTGATGATATTTTCATGTCCATCTGACTTGTTCTTGAATATCCATTTAGTACCAACCACATTGATATTCTTGGGGCGTTCAACAAGTTGTCAAACATCTTGTCTAACGAACTCATCTAACTCTCATGCATAGTATTGATCCAGGAGGGATCTTTTAGAGCTTCATCAATGTTCTTTGGTTCAATACTTGACAAGTAGCAAGCATAGTGGCATACGTTCTTTGCTTGACTTTTTTTCATTCTGTGTGGTTCTTCCCCAATAATATCACTAGGAGTGTGATCACGGGTAACCCACTTGGGTAGACTCTTGATAGGAGTTTCGGGTTCAGTTTCCTGAGCGTCTTGTTCCTGTTGAGAGTCATCATATGGATAAAAATCTGCTTTTGTAGGTACTACATCTACATATTGAGGAGTAGATTCAGGTTTCAAAACGATTTCTGATGGTGGTAATTCATCAGCAATGTATTTGTTTTGTCTAAAGTCAGTGACATCATCAATTACAACATTTGCTGATTCCATCATTACTTGGGTGCGAGTGTCAAATACTCTAAATCCTCTGCTATCAGAGGCGTATCCCAAGAATATGCCTTCATCGCTTTTTGAATCAAACTTTCCTCTCTGCTCCCTGTCTTTAAGTATATAGCATTTACTACCAAACACGCGAAGATACCCAAGATTAGGTTTCTTTCCATACCAGTTCATATGGTGTGTTTAGGGTACGAGACCTTAAGTAAACTCTGTTAATGAGATAACATGTTGTAAAGACAGCTTCCCCCCAGAATTTTTGAGGAAGATCCTTATTATGGAGCATTACTCTAGCCATCTCTTGGATATTTCTGTTTTTTCTTTCTGCAACACCATTAGCTTGAGGAGTATGTGGTGGAGAGAATTGTTGTGAAATACCCAGTTGGTCACAGAATTCAAATACTTTTGTTTCTTTGAATTCTGTACCACGATCGCTTCTTATTTTTCTAAGTCTGCTACCTTGTTCAGTCTGGATTATGTTCACGATAATCTTGAACTCTTCAAGAGTGTCATTCTTGTGTTTTAAGAATGCAACCCAGGTGAATCTAGTGTAGTCATCAACCATACCCAAAGCATATTTCTTTCCTGCAACAGTGGTATGTTGCATATGTCCGAAAAGATCCATGTGAATTAGATTTAGAGGAGATTTAGTTGCGATATCTCTCGACGTTCTGTGTGGTATTCTGTGTTGTTTACCCTTTTGACATGCACCACATACACCATCCACATTGGCATTAATCTTAGGAACTCCCCTCACGAGTTCTTTATTGATTATTTTACTTAATAAACGATAGTTAATGTGACCAAATCATTCATGCCATAAATGTGTTGATTAAACCTTAGTCAAATTACAACATAGGTTTGACTTAATATCAAGAAGGTAACAGTTATTCGAACTGCGGAATCCTGAAAAGATTATGTTCCCGGATTCGTCTTCTATGTCACATTTATAAAAACCGAAGACTACCTTATTTCCTTTGTCACAAATTTGACTAACAGAGAGCAAGTTTGCAGTCATACCTTTTACGTAGACGACGTCGTGAATTTCTGGAATGTCGGGCAGTTTGATGGTACCTCTTTTGCTGATATAGCAACAACTTCCATCTCCAAAGGTAACGGGTCCACCTTTGTATTCATCAATACTTACAAACCATGACAGATCACCGGTCATATGTCTACTACAACCGCTATCAAGAAACCATTGAAGAGGTGAGGTAGATTTTAGCGCAAGGGCACCAAGACAGTAATCTTGTCATTAGTTTGTGTTTCAGTCTTAAGATGTGGACTGGAAGAAGCAACTTTTGCTCTTTTGTGAAGTTCTCGAAGTAGTGAGAGTTTTTCATTAAAGAGTTTGCATGTATGATGATAATGATCATTAAACCACAAAACGTACATGACGTTTTGTCAGATTGTGATTTGTAACCTAATCCAGGTTTTCCACAATAGTGGTCCTCTGTATAAGAACTTTTATAAGAAGAATATAGCTTTCCAAGAAGAATTTTGTTTTGCTCGATTTGCTCATCTAGTTGTTTAACAACTTCTTCATTTTCATCACGTAATCTGTTATTACAATCTTCTTCGTTGCGAAATCCATGAAGTAGTCCTTGGACTTTGAATATCAATCTTTGTTTGGTATAACATAGATATTTGATAAACTCAATCCATGAATCAGAGATACACCACCAACTTTTGTATTCGTGAACTTTGTTGATTATATTACTTGAACGATCTCACAAATCAATATTCAAGTATTCACCTGAGTAGTCTCAAAGGTTCTATAATCAACAATAGGATTTGTACATTATTTTTAATTATATAAATATAATGCGAAAGATAAAAGTAAAGCACGACACAAGAAGTTTTTGTTAACGAGGAAACTGCAAACTTAGCAGAACCCCCAGGACCTCGTCCAAATGTGAACACCCTCACTATTAACAGAATACAGACGCTAGCCTACTCTCAGACTTCGGACTGGAATGTATTGAGACTGAATTAACCCTACAAGCAATTCAACTACCAATGTGCTCCTACGTCTCTTGGCTCCCGCATAAACCTACGTACTTGATTCCCCTAGCTGACGTCCTTTACAGGCCTAGGATTTGCTCCTTCCCTTCGTGAAGACTAGCGCTACCATGCCTCTAACAGGACGCCTAAAAGTATCCAAGTGATTAAACGAAAATACGATTGTGATTTCCTTTAGACTTAAAGTCAAGGTTAATGGAAATCTGTTTTGCTGAATAGGGCTTATTGATCTAGCCTAAACATCTTTACCTCCTAACGCTAGACGAAGTTAGTATTAAACCTAGTTCGTGAATCTGCATTATGGAACTTCTAGGGTTTACGATTCAAGATCTACCTTACGAAGTTTCTATCAAATCTTGGTCGTGATAAGATTGAAAATATTCAATCGACCCAAGATACAGGATCAGGAATTTTACTTCTGACCTGTGCTTCACGATCCTCAAGTGAAGTCTTTCAATAGTCGTAGTCCAAGAAAAGGACTTCGAGATGACGACCAACCTTTATGCAAGGATACACAAATGTGTAGATAATTGAGTTGTATCTTGCAGTAGGTCATCTATTTATAGTGATCATCAAGGGAGGCTATTCTTGAAAATTAAGCAACCTTGAGTAGGGCTCAAGCAAGTTCCGGATCTAAAAGGTCCATAGCTTGAATACCCATTCTCAATCTTCTTCTAACTTTGGACTAGCCAATAGTTAAAGAAGACTCAACCTTGATTGAAGTTTTGCGACTTCTGGTCCAAAACGTGTTTGAACATCGCGTGGATTAATTAGTTGAATTCCATGGGCCAAGTAATGACGAGTTCGAGAACTAATCATGCCTAGACCGAAAATTTCAAGATATGAAAGTTGGAAGTTTCCATGGCTTATATCTACGCGTTCATAGAGTTGTCAATTGGAGTTTAGGAGAAATCAATGAACTCGTATGTACGCGTTCATATAGACTCGCTCGTTCTCAGGAATGCCATAAGCAACACATGTACGCGTTCATGAACGCGTTCACCGTTGAGGTCATTTCATGAGATAATTCAACATACTCTACCTATACATATTATCACAAATGTGACAAATGCAAAGGCGAAGAATCCTAGAATACCTTCGGATCTTATAAACAACATCATAGACTATTGATATGATAGAAATGGCAAATACGAAACATGGAAAGGAAAACCCTTTCTAACCTTTAGCGAGGACGTTATGATTTATCAAGTAGTAAGCTCCGGTCTTCGTCTCGATTACCTAAAACTATCCTAGTCCGAGGTTGTAGAGTAAACTTATCAAGGATTGTGTTTTTTTCATCTAAACTTGACAACTGACTTGAGATAGCACTATCAGTGGGTTCAACCGAGCAATGCTCTAACAGTTTTATCAAGTATGTAAGCTCCGGTCAAAATCTTCAGTGGTTTTCGTCTCGGATACCTAATCATATCCTAGTCCGAGTTGTATCGTAGACTTATCAAGGATTGAGTTTTTGTCATCTAAACTTGACAACTGACTTGAGATAGCAACATCAGTGGGTTCAACCGAGCAATGCTCTAACGAATTGTCCTTCGGAAGCGCCATCCTATGGCGCTGCCATGCCTAGCAGAACATGATATTGTTGGCACCCTAAAAACATCCGGCAGGGCCAGCCTATGGCGCTGCACGTGCCTAGCAGCGCCAGCCTAGTGCTGGTGCTTCACTTTAAATACCCTTAGCAACGCCAGCCTATGGCGCTGCCTCCACATGACTAGCTATAGCAGCGCCATCCAATGGTGCTGCAACATATCCTTTTAAGCAGTGCTATCCTATGGCACTGCACCCTATTTGCCAACGCCATTCTCTGGCACCGCACTTTATTTGTCAAAATATGACAATGCCAGACACTACCTTATTAAACTAATGATAATCTGATACTTGCGTCGACAAACCTTCGACAGAAGCACCAGCCTATGGCGCTGCAATAAAGGTGGCCTTGTGTTATCACATAGTCTTGTCAGCAATGCCTATGGCATTTCCTGATATTTATATTCTTTTATCACGTAAGGCATCTCACAGCCTACATATGCTTTCTCTTTTCTTTAATAAGCACCACTGCGGCTCAGTGCTCGGTGATAGAAATATTTATATCTCAATGAAATACTCAATATGAACTTAACACAAATTGCCAAAGGCTGACTCAATGAATCATACTTAAGAAATATTATTCACCAAAAATGTCAAAAACGTGTCACAAATGGGAGGATAAACATTAGGGTTTTGGTCTGGCGGTCTACGGCAGTTATGGTGTGACATCCACTTAGAAAGAAGTTATGTTTGTGGGAAACATTGGTGTAATGGGTAGTGTACGTGACAAGCGGTTTAGCTATTCTTACGGAAGTAACCCCATGATCCCACTATCTCCACCTTACCATTTTCCTCCACGACTAACAAGAGATCAGTGTATTTATGAACTTGTTATAAATAAATGTTATCATTTGTTTCCCAAGGATAAGCTACAAGCAACCAGCTACACAGAATACATCAATCGAGTAAATTACTTGAAATCCTTGCAAACCTTAGTGAAAACCAGGTTGTCACAAACAACTCAAATTCTTCTAAGTTGTTCAGAAACCATACACCACACCATTTTCACCAAGAAATACCTGATCTCATTCTTTCTTTGCTTCCCTCCCTATGACCAACCCTATCTCCTCATCTGTGATCGAAGCAAATCTGGAGCGGCCATTGTCTTGGTTTAGGCTAGGTTTGTTTGATTTTGATCTCTCGAACTTGAAAGTACTCTTTTGCAATACATTGTTTTTCACCCTAAATAAGGTGACACGTTTATCACCCCTTGTCACAAATGGGGGGATAAATTTAGGCCTTGTTCGTTCTTGATCTCTCGGACTTGAGAATAAGGTGATCCCATCAACCTATCACCCATGTTTGAAAGCCATGTTAGATGGGAAGATCGTCCAGATAGCAGCCTTGTCCTCTCTTACTCGCCTATGTACGACACCCAATTATTTGAGCTCCAAGATGAAGTCTCAAGTGTCCCCAACAAGATTTGGAGGACCCTGGATCCACAACAGCGGAGCGCAACAGGTATTTCGAATTTCACACATTCACCAATGCGTTTATTACATCAGTTAGAGATGCTAGCAAAGTAAGAAACGGGAGAAGATGTGTTATCATACGTCCAAAGATTCTGCGACCAAGTGGATGCCATCTATCTTAGCCCGTCAGCGCCAAAATCATCACAACCACCAATATCGGGACCATGACTTGTCACCTCCCGTCAGCTCTTGTCACCTGTAGATGGTGAAAAATAAGAGAGGGGCAAGACTGTCAAAACACTTTCAAAACCATGTCTTATTAAAAGCAATCGCCTATTCAGGCTCATCTCTATAGCTCAGAGTGCAACCCATTCCATGAGCCGAACAAACTCTCTATGAGCTCTCTCTTATAACTCCGGTGGGGAGGGTAATATCGTAGAGCAGTACTAATGATCTCACCAACATATTAAACCCATTGATCTGCCCAGAGTCAGGCCACTTAATGGTACACGGTGAAGAATCAACAGAGACACATCCTCATGGATTTCCTCTTAAATACGACTCAACATACGAGTCTTGGTGCAAACCTCGGAAATATTAAAGCCCCAGGCCGGTCCGGAGCTCTCTGAGAAGCATACACCAGCCTAAACAGGCCTAAGCGGACCTAATCCCAAATTCAGGATGGTCTAGCATACCATGGATAAACACGCCATGACCTCAAGTGTGTTGTAGCATAAGCACTCACACCGCGACTAAGGCACAGGCTGCCCAAAGTCGACCTTGGCCAGATGCCAAAGCCATAAACGCCACATAGCATGGCACCATAAACCATGAAGTCACCATGGATCCACGAAAATCAGCCTTGGCCAAGAGGCCAAGACCATGGCGTAAAACGCCACAAACCTACTTAGTCTGGCCAAAGGCCAAGACCACAACGAGAAGCATAGCCGTCAACAGGCTGGCCTTAGCCAGAGGCCAAGGCTGTGGCGCCATAGTCCATGGCGCCACAACAAGTGGGCCTTGGCCAGAAGCCAAGGCCGTGGCGCCATAAGCCCTGGCGCCACCCTAACACTACCAACGCCAAAGCGCGTCCAAGCTTGGCCTTGGCCAAAAGCCAAGGCCGTGGCGCCATAGTCCATGGCGCCACAACAGGTTGGCCTTGGCCAAAAGCCAAGGCCGTGGCGCCATAGTCCATGGCGCCACAACGGGTTAGCCTTGGCCAAAAGCCAAGGCCGTGGCGCCAAGAGCCATAGCACCACACCAGCGCCAATGCACATTCCAACACTTATGGCCTTGGCCAGACAGCCAAGGCCACTCTTATGATCGTGTCCCAGAGGCACTGCGCTCATGTTAGTCACGACGAATAGTCGTACGACTCTACTCTACTCAACTCAACTACGCAATATCTGCGTACCACTCGCTCGAGACATCAAAACATCACACGGGGGGATAACTTTAGGGGTATTGGTCTGGCGGT
>JAJJMA010330709.1:0-17960 GCA_023529015.1 Papaver nudicaule
TTTACTTGTAAAATTGTACTATAACCCAAGATTTTACCAAAATCCTTGCTTGGGAAGGTTGTCGCGTTGTTCTTTAGGGAATGACACATAATGGGGGAGAGTTCTTTTGAACTTGTGCTTCATGGTAATATCTTTTTGGGGTGTGCGGCTGTGGAAATTGCGAAAGAATTACGTCTTTTAATCTCTCGTTTCAGGTATGTTTACCTTTGTCTACATTTGTTTACGCTATTTTATGATGATGCCTATTTTTCTTTGTCTTTTATCAAAATTTTATGAGAAATAGGGGGAGAAATCTTAGTAGTTTCAGGGGGAGAAGTCTTCTAACTACTACGACATATGTCATACAAAAGAGAAATCTTTTCGGCATTCTCATAGGGGGAGTAAAATAGATGTACTTGTCATGTCAAAGCGAAAGTTAGTGTATTGATTAAGGGGGAGAAAATATCATATTGTGTAGTATCTTTAAGCATCGGTGCAATATGCTTACAAGTTTTGTATACTACTCAATTACATAACAACTCTTGTTGGACTATGTCCTTCTAGAACCAAGATGTGTGGTGACTCTTTGAGTTGTTATCTCTACCTTGAATCTTCACTTATTGGAACACTCAATCATATTTGAAGACGTTGAAGATTACAAGAACATTAAGTACATTATGGTTAGAGCTAAAAGATTTCACTTTTTGAATCCATATGTAAGATTGGTTTTATCACTAAAATTTACAAAGGGGGAGACTGTTAGAGCATATCTCGGTTGAACCCACCGATGTTGCTATCTCAAGTCAGTTGTCAAGTTTAGATGACAAAAACACAATTCTTGATAAGTCTACAATATCAACTCGGACTATGATAACTTAGGTATTCGAGACGAAGACCATTGAAGATGAAGACCGGAGCTTACACACTTGAGAATCTATCGTCCTCATTAAAGGTTAGAAAGGTTTACCTTTTATGTTTCGTATTTAACATTTTATTATTTAAAATAGTATATGATGTTGTTTATAGTGATCTCGAAGGATCTAAAAGATTAGTTCTCTTAGAATTTAAAAAACACTAAGTGATCAATGCCTAAGTAGAATGTGGGAATAAAGCTAGTTCTAGAAATATACCTCATCAGCCTACGCGTTCATATGTTGGAAGGTCATTCTTGAGCTCGAGCGGTTTTGTATGAACGCATTCATGTGAGTTCAGAAAAACTCCTGAACTCCAGCGTAGCTCTATGAACACGTTCATATATGCCATAAGAAAATTTCTTTAACTTGAAATTTTTGTCGTTTGTGTTTGGATTTTCGAACCCGTGCATAATACGGCCCATGAAGCTGTTGTCTACAATTTTCTTAGCGTTCGTGTATTAGTACATGGACCTATTAGCGTGGCCAACTTGTTGAGCCATTGCAATCCTTCGATAAGGTCAAGACGAGTCTTCTCACAACCTTTAAGCAACGGGTTAGAAGAAGATTGAGTTGGACTTCAGTGCAAGCCTATGGACTTTTCTAAGTTCGGAAACTTGTTTGAGCCTCACTCAAGGTTGTTTAACTTTAAACCAAATCCTCCCTTGATGATCAATATAAATAGATGACCTTCTGCAAGATACAACTTCAATCCTCTAGACATTTGTATATCCTTGGATAAAGGTTGGTCGTCATCTCGAAGTTCTTTTTCTTGGACTACGACTATTTGGAAGACTTCACTTGAGGATCGTGAAGCACAGGTCGGAAGTAATATTCCTTGATCCTGTATCTTAGGTCGATTGATCTGTTGATCAATTCAATCATAAAAGACCAAAGATTTGATAGAAACTTCGTAAGGATGCACTCGGTGTTTTAAGACCTAGGAGTTCCATAAGGCAATTCATGAACTAGATTTAATACTAAGTTCTTCATGTGTTACGAGGTAAAGCTATTTAGGCTAGATCAATAAGCCCTAATCAGCATATCGATTTCCATTAAACTTGACTTTGAGTCTAAAGGAAATCAACAACCGTATTCTTGTTGAAACACAATTGAGTACACGAGGCGTCCTGTTAGAGGCAGGGTAGCGCTAGTCTTCACGAAGGGAAGTGGAGCAAAACCTAGGCCTGTAAAGGACGTCAACTAGGGGAATCAAGTGCGTAGGCCTCTCCGGGAGTCAAGAGGCGTAGGAGCACAACGGTAGCTGAGTTGCTTGGAGAGTTAATAAAGTCTCGATACATTCCAGTCTGAAGTCCGAGAGTAGGCTAGTGTCTGTATTCGCTTAATACTTAGGGTGTTCAAATCTGGACTAGGTCCAGGGGTTTTTCTGCTGGTTGCGGTTTCCTCGTTAACAAAACTTCTGGTCTCTTGCTATACTTTTCTCTTCCGCATTATATTGTCTCTGATCTATATAATTAAAGTATTGCAAGTTTGTTGATTTATACCCTTGAGTGAATCCATCTTTGTTGAGATCTACAAAAACTTGTTCTTAGGTTCTCTGAACTGTACTCGGGTTGTTGTTTGAATACTGATTTGTGAGATCATTCAAACAACCTCATCAACTAGGTTCACAAATTTAAAAGTTGGTGGTATATCTCGGTATCCCCTCCTTTTCACGCACCACCAACCCTGCGGCTCTTAATCAAGCGCAATCTCATTTTGATAAACACCTATTTCAGTTCTTGCGACCATTGACTATCGGTCATAGACCTGGTTTTCGGCCCCTGCAGCAGCGTCTTGCATCCTTTCCCATTAGTGTCGTTGGACTTGGTATATACACTATGCAATACACAAGCCAGTATTGTTTTCACGCCTCATATGCTCAGATGAAGACCCTACAAGATACCATTCTGCGTAGTTCTTGCATTTCACGTACCAACCCCACTTTCCAGCTAGCTCTCGACAATTACATCTAGGTATGTGGACCCTTACCTTCTAATTTTAGCCTCGTCGACACTGCCCCACATCTTATGAGAACCCTGGCAGCCCCATACTTCGAAGTTGTGAAGAAGGATTTGCACACCAAGTTCAACAAGTCAGAGTGTGATTCTGTCAAAAGCGTGATTCCGGTATGAGATTGATATTGCCGTTATGCATTTCTAGCTAGGAATACTTTTTATTAAATTCTTATCTTTGTGATGCTTTTTTGGATTATAATTTTAATGAATAATATGTGTAAATTTAATGAGTTTTGTTTTTCTTCGTCTTAGTATGGACTCCGAAGCCGAAGGTATATATACTACTATTGACGCACCTTCCTTTATAAAAATCGGTTCTATGATCTCCCTTGGAACCATCCATTAATCTTTCTCATAATGGATTCTATGATCGCCTTTAGAACCATCCACGAAGAAAAGATGAAAAAGTTAATTCAACTAATCAGAGAAACTACATTGGTGGTACGTTTCCTTATTAAGGTCGACGATAAGACCATGTTCGGACCCCTTAACGAGTCCTTAAACTAAGATTAAGATTTCGACTCTTGGTGTTTGTATCGTTATATTTTCCTATGGAGAAGTTTCCTCAATAATTTGATTTTAGGAACTCGTAATTTCTTTTAGATGTATTTATGCCAACTATTTTGTTGTAGTTTTGTTTTAGTAAACTATTCTGATGTATTTCTTATCAAATTTTAGTATGGTCATCAAATTTGTAATGCAGTAAGCAACAATGAAGTTGTACTGTAAGCACATACCCTAGCCGAAATAGGGTACAAGGCATCGCAAGAAAAATATGTTCTTCCAACTAACATGATCAGGAAGTTTAGTAAACTACAAAACTTGTGATTTTGTATAATCCAACAAAGCCAATGATTACTTACGAATATATTATGTATGCTTCATTCCCATATAAATCGAAGATGAGGTTTTGTATTTATCAAATCAAACCGTTATATAGAATTTTTATAAAGGAAAATAGAAAAAGTAAAATTGTTATTAAGTTCAACTCATCACTTATACTTTGTTTGAAGAATACAACTTGATAATCTTTGATCGCCGTGGTACAAAATAAAATAAAGTGTATCGTTGACATCAATATCAACCACTAGTTCTTCTTCTCTATAAACAATACTTCTAATATTTTTTTTTCTAATTTTTTACCGTATGCAAACCACTATATCTATGTTTTTGCAGAAGCCAAGTTAAAACTTAACCTTCATAGTCTATATCCTATTCTAACACCCCAAAACAAAATCAGAATATGAAACAACCATTCATTCCATTTTACATAATCTTAATAATATAATTACTTAGATGGATCGTTGTTCGAATTTTGTTAAGATGTTGGTAATGTTATTTGTTAAGAATAATAACTAATTCAAAACATAATGGTACCTCTTTTTTAAGAGGACGATAATTATTAGTTAACTTATAAATTAAAGTTTATTTTCGGTTAACACTATATTTCAAGATATAATTAGGGGTCGGGATCGATGAACTGAAGATTTCAACAAAAACAACTAACAAAACTTACTAACGATCAATATCTATGATGACATATCACACACAATTAGTGCAGGTGCATGTTTTTGGTTTAATGTCTAATTTCTTTTGAAAGGGGTTTAATCAAGTTTTGGAGAAAATTTAATGGAGAATTTCTGGATGTGTGGACTCTTTGAGCCGGTCGGTGACTCAGGTCAGTGGTTTACCGAGTTAAAATTGAATTCAAAAAGAATTCATATTCCCTATCGAATTGGGTTTCCGTCAATATTTAATGGTATAAAAGAACTTTCAAACCTTTTCTTTTCATCTCTTTCTCTGTATCGCTTCTTTGTGATTAGGCGCAGATGAAGCATGATGTTGAGTAGGCGCAGATGGATCCTGATACTGAGGAGGTGTATATGGGTCTAGATGCTGTGCAGGCGCAGCTGGGACTTAACTAGGTGCAGCTGGATCCGGGAAGTCCACGTTTGTCCCTTTCAAGAAGTGCTTGGGTAGGTACAAAGAACCGCTGACTATCTTGAAAAATGAAATACGAGAAACATGATCTTTGGGGAGCGAGTAATATAGACTTTGCAAACAATCTCTCGTTCTCTACTCCAGTTATCAATATGATAATGCCAGCCCCTACAATTGA
This sequence comes from Papaver nudicaule, assembly GCA_023529015.1. NCBI lineage: Eukaryota > Viridiplantae > Streptophyta > Magnoliopsida > Ranunculales > Papaveraceae > Papaver > Papaver nudicaule. Next base: position 5,028 of record JAJJMA010330709.1, read on the forward strand.
GAAGTAGGTGTCCACCGAACTGATTACCAAGTGTTGCATTCCAACCACATCTTTGATTCCCTGCAAATTTGAAATATTATCAAGTTAGACTTGCGTTATTGAGGATTATGCGTGAAAGAAAAGACTAAGACTTACCACAAAGTTGTTGATGTAGGACATCACGTCTCTAGCATACTTGTCGGCTATTCCTAGCCTTATCTTAGAGTCCAAGTTATTTAGAGTCTTTTGTTTTCTTAAGTTAGGACCTTTAGTCCCACATCGCTAAGATGGTCATGAGTCGTATAGTTAAGTCTCTATATAAAGACTTTAGTCCCACATGATTAAGATGGTTATGAGATGTTTAGTTAAGTCTCTATATAAATACCGAGTATTGTTATATTAGAGATGATCATACAATATTATTATTAATCAAGATTATTTATCAAACTCTTATCTTTCGATATTCTTTCTCTGTTCTAAACCATATTCTTCCAATCTTCTTCAACCTTTTCGTATTGCCTATTACAATCTCCGTATTGCTTTCTTCTCTATCAAGTACTACATTAGTTGGTATCAGAGCCAGTAGTTTTAGATCCTCATCTAAAAATCAGTCTTATTTTTATCCGCTTATGCAAACCTAAAACCTAGTTTTTATTTTTCTGCAACCAATATTTTTCTTATCTTTTATAATAAAAAAAAACAAAAACAAAAAAACCTATATTTATTCATTTTCAATCATAGGAGAAAAAAGAGTTGTTGATGTCGTTTTAATAAAGTTAAAGACAGTTGGATTTACTCCTAGCATATTTCAATATTCCTAAAGATGATTCTCCTAAACTACTTCAAGATAAAGATAGAGAAACGGAGAAGAAGGAGGATTCGTCTTCAATTAGTAAGGGTATTGTCTCCATTGCATCAACTCCAATCGTCAGTAAATATCCCGATGAAGAAAACCATATGCAATCTACTTCAGAAAAGAACGAAGAAAATCTTCTTTTAAAGAAGAAAATCAATTGATATATGATTCACATGATTCGCTTGGGTTTAACGGTGAATCATCATATTTTCCAGGTATTACTTCTATTATTACTTGTTGCACATCACATGATTATATTCCACCTCAACAATTGTTTTGTATATATACATCTGATGAGTGTGAAAGTGAATCTAAGAAAGAACTAACTCAAGAAAATTACTCCAGAAGAATTCGTGTACGACTTTTTTCAAACACGGAAAGAATAGGTGCAACAGTATTTCAACTCACTATGGATCGACCCAAAGTACTTTTACCAATAGTCGATAATCCAGTGTTAGATTACTCTAAACAAATTATTGATTACATCGAGAAATCGCAATGGTTAGTTGTATATGAATTGAGTGTTACGGTGATTGCGTCTCGCGGTTGTACTGGTGATGCTGATAAATCATACATCAATTGGTGTGCTATTGCGGCCGAGTTTCTAGATGTCGGTGTTCCATGGATTATGTGGCAAGAGTCAGATGAACCTGTACCTATGATAAATACTCGAAAATTATTTGATTGTGGCAAACACTTTAGACTCATTGAAAGTGCTACATGCTCTCAAGATAATTGGAAAGGGACACAAACAAAGAAAACAAGTCTACATGATTTTTGTAACAAGTATAATAATCTATGCCGACGTGTTATAGACTTGTTGCCATTGATTTCAAATGTAGTTAGAGGTGCAACAAGTACACCCGCAATATTCCACAAAGCCATATCAACTTCAAAGGGTTACAATGATAAGTTCAGAAAGCCGGGACTTATTCTAGCAGGAAAGAACATTCTACAAAATTCAAGCATATTTAAATTAATTCCTTCGTACAGATTCAACTTTTCAAGAATATGGAAACCACCTTGCCTACTAGTTGCTAAACGTATATGCAAAAATTTTATGCATGGATTTGGTACAAATGCAAAGTTGATTTATGAAAAAGACCATGGAGTCTTTTGTGCTGCTGACCCACTTTGCCAAGTTTATACAAATCGGAGATGGTTTAATGAAGATATAAATTCAATATTCTTTTTCTCATCCGTTGTTGCATTATTGGTCGAGGCACTGTTTGATATATCGTTTGACGCTAGACATTACGTCGGAGACCGAAGACTCGGATTGATGGAAGATTCTATTCCAAAATAGAAATGGAGTCTATGGACATTTACCATGTGAAGAAAACTCGAGGTCGAGTTATTTTCAAGAAGGGTGGACTAATGTAGGACATCACGTCTCTAGCATACTTGTCGGCTATTCATAGTCTTATCTTAGATCCCAAGTTATTTAGAGTCTTTTGTTTTCTTAAGTTAGGACCTTTAGTCCCACATTGCTAAGATGGTCATGAGTCGTTTATTTAAGACTTTAGTCCCCACATCGCTAAGAGCATCTCCAACAATGGGTGGATGTCTTATTTTTTTTTTATGACACATAGGATATAAGACCCTCATTTACCTAAAATCAATCTCCAGTTGCGGGGTCCTATAAAATAGGGTAATGACATGGGCAAACAACAGGTCTTAAAGAAAGTCTTATCTAGACTTTCGGTAATGACCCCCATGTCATCAATTTAACTAACTTTTATATTTAAATTACTGTTCAAAAATAATATAAACCAATTGAATAAAAAAGAAATCATTTTATTTTGTTAATTAGTTATATCCATGTAACATATTTTAAGTTTAAAAGCTTTTACTATTGGAGATGGTTTTTGGGTTCAAAAGTCTTATCTATACCACATGTATAAACCCTAGTCTATGAAGGTCTAAATAAGACCTCCACATAGGATTTTTAGCACCCATTGTTGGAGATGCTCTAAGATGTTTATGAGTCGTTTAGTTAAGTCTCTATATAGATAGTGGGTATTATTCTAGAAGAGAGATGATCATACAACATTATTATTAATCAAGATTATTTATCAAACTCTTATCTTTTGATATTCTTTCTCTGTTCTAAACCCTATTCTTCTAATCTTCTTCATCCTTTTCGTCTATTCTCCCTATTGCAATCTCTGTATTGCCTTCTTCTTTATCAAGTACTACATTAGTTGTCCAGTAATCCAAATCCCATCACCTGCAACTCTACACACAACGCTAGAATCGGCATAAAATTTGTATTGACAATGTGGAGCTCTTTGATTTATCTCAGAATATTTATCGATAAAAGCTTTCTCCACCACCAAGTCCCGTGGCGCAAATTCTTCAAATTTTTGAAGCTTCTGTTGTAAAGAGTCTGGAATGATCTTCTCATGAATGAACCTCAAAATGTCCCGATGGATGTAGAGCTTGTATAAACTATCTCTATTAAGAAGAATAGATTGCGAGTATTGTGTAAGAACTCCTTTGAACTATGCACTACCAGTAATAAGAACTAAAATGTTGTCACCCCTATCAATTGGGTGAGCATCCAAGGAAAAACTTCAGCTTTTCTTAATTGGTCCATCATGAACTGTTGAGTTCTCCGTTCCAAAGACTTGAAAAGAAAAAAGAAAATCAAAAGTTAAATACTCAATGTATGCAGCAGTAACAAATAGACAATATGATTTTTAAACGACCTATGATAGATCTTATCATTAGAAGATTTAATTTAATTACCATTTTCGCCTCAGATGGCTTCAATCGCATCAACTCCATATGAACCATGATCCCTTCTTCAATTAGCCGTGAAACCTTACTTGCCATTCAGAAGTAATTGTTGATTCCAGTGGAATCAATTTGGTTCAGAAATGAGTAGTAACCATCAATGGTCTCCTTACCAAACTTGGTGTTGTTGAAGTACAAACAAATGTCTATACTCAAACTCATTTATATAGGATTTTAGTTTATATAAGATTTTTTTTTAGTTTTTGAAGGAAAAAAAGAGTTGTTGAGTTTATCTATATAAGATAAGATTTGGCCTCCTCAAACTCATTTTGCACCAAAAATGTCTATCCTCAGTTTAGTTTTTTTTTTTGCATTTCAACTGAAAAATTGAACAACTCACTCTAACATATACTGTAATATTTGTTAAAGCGTTCATTCTCATTTACCATGAATGACCTAATGAACGTTATTTGATGTCTCAGAAGAGAGTCAAAGAAATCCATTTCGATTTAGATGGAAATCATAAATGGTGTAGTCCGTGGATGGTTAGAATTTGCTGAGACATTCAACATCATACTGGAACCTTAAGACATCCATTGCCCAAAGTTCGACTGACAAATTAAATTATCGAATCAGCCGAACTATCTCATTATCTCCATTATGGTGTAAATTCGACTCATCTACACTAGAAATAATCATGTTTAATCGGAACTAATAATTTATGGGCATTTTTTCCACCATGAAAAATCATTTAATAAGGGGTGGTTACTTCTACTTCCTAGTGAACCTAGTATTAGAGAGGAGAGGAAATTTTTTCTGCTTTGTTTGGGGTTGTGGTGATTAAATGCAGACTTTGGTGATAAGAAAGTCGTCATAATAAGAAGCAAAAATAATGACACTCTCTTGGACTAACACTAAATCGTCACTGTGTTCTATAGAAAAGCATGACGACTTCCTTACCACCACAACCCCATTTAATAGGAATATTTTTGAGGCCTAAATAACGGTTCTCTATTTTTGGGACTCGTCAACCCGCGATGGAAAAAGCCCATTCCGAATCCTAAACTCACAAATTAGGTCCAAATTCTTGTTTCTCTTTAAACCCTAAAATCGAACATCATTTCTTTATTTCTTTCTCATCTCGACGACTCCGATAAATATCTAGGGTTTCTTTTTCCCTTCTTCTTCTCCACCACCACCGCACCACCACCGCAGTCTCTAGCAATGGTTACTGAAACCCTAAAACCAGTAAAAAAGATAATCCAACACTTAGCTTCATGTAACAAATCAACAAGAGACAAAGCAATCAAGCTCCTTAAATCATGGTTCCCTTCCCAACCAGAAGTCTCAGATGAACAAATGAGAAAAATCTGGAAAGGTTTATTCTACTGCATATGGCATTCAGATAAACAACAAGTTCAATTAGAACTTATCAACAATCTCTCCTCGTTACTGGTAACTTTCGACGACCTTAACCTTTCTGTTCAGTATTTCGAGGTTTTCTTGATTACTATGCGTCGTGAATGGAGTGGGATTGATTACTTGAGGTTAGATAAGTTTTATCTTTTGATTCGTAAGTTTATGCATCAGTTTTTTAATCTGTTGAAAAAGAACCGGTGGGATTTGGAGTTGTTGGAGAGGTTGATGGATGTGTTGGAGGTTAAAACTTTGTTTAGTGCTGATGGTTATCCTGCGCACGGTGTGAATTATCATATCTCTGAGATCTTTTTCGAGGAGTTGAAGGTTTTTATGCCGGTTAAGTTGGATACCTTTGAGGTTATGATGAAACCTTTTTTGTTAGTGTTGAAGAATTCGAACGATAAGATTTTGTTGACTAAGATTAGAACTAGTATGTTTGAGGTTTTGCTTAAGAATGGAAAGAAACTATTGGAATTGAAGAAATCGGGTATTACCCCAGAGACTGTTGTGGCTGAAGTGGAGTTGTTTGGTACTATTGCATTGACATTTGGTCTCTCGGGTAAACTGTTTGCTTTGGGTTCTTCGGAAGATTGTCTTCAAGGGAATAGGAAAGTTTTGTTTGGATTGCATGAGAGTTTTGAGAAGTTAGAGAAGGAGTTGGCTAATTCTAAGGTTAAAATCGGTGAACCGGTGGTTAAGGGAGGTGTGGATGACGATGAGGAAATTCCTGATTTGGTCCCGATTCCTGAGCTTAAATTTAGTTCTGATGAAGTTATGGCAGCAGAACAGGCTGGAGTTGATATGAATGGATCAGCGGAGAAGTCATCTAAGAAAAAGGGCAAGAAGGCTAAGAAAGATTCTAGTGGAAAGGGCAAGAAAGATTCTAGTGGAAAGGGCGAGAAAGATTCTAGTGGGAGTAAAAATTCAAAGAAGAGTAAAAAGGGGTCATCTGGTAAAGATGCAAACGAGAATGAAGATACTGAGGCATCTCCGGGCATTTTAGATTTTAATGAAACTGTGATCTCTAATTTGCAAATGCAGTTTGAGAAGGTTGCTGCTGAAGTGGGTATGGATTTGATTGACTCAAGCCCTGAAGCTCTACCTACCTTACCCATCAATACTACTGTTTCAAAGAAGAGAAAGAGAGCTAGGAGTGCTGAGAGGAAGAGTTCTCTGAGTAAAGATGTTAGTGGGGGTGGTCTAACTGAAAAAAGTGGAGAAAAAACTGCTAAGAAGGTCAGGTTTTCCATGAAGAGCAACATAGTATGGAAACCCCAGACTCCTTTACCTCCACAAAGCTTGAGATTACCGCCATCCGCGACTCCCAGAGGTAGTGCTTTGAAGAAGGGGTTATCTCCAGGTCCAATTAGGGAGAGTGCTCTTGCCTCGAAACAGAGGCCTGGTGCTGTGAAGGTGCGAAAGGCTTCCAAAGGTTCCACTCCAGTTGTGAAACGATTGAGGAAGATGAGATTCTGATTCATGCTTTACTGTTTCAGCAACTGTTTCCAGGTTCCTATGTAATCTTCACTGAAGCAATACTATGTGTGATGGATGATATCTCAACAGTGATTCTTTCATTAAACCAGAAATAGGTAACACACTTTGAGTTTGTTTAGTGCCTATTCATTTGATATTCATTGCGAGTTAGTTAGTTTAGCCCATACTTGCGTTGTCATTTTTGCAATCTTATCATGCTTCATGGTTGAGAACGCACATATTCATGATAGCTTAGTCAATTTGGTACGGGTTCTTTTGTTTTGTTTCATATATCTATTTTCTTTTTGTTTCTTATGAAATGAACTAGGGCTTTTCTTGCTATCGTTGTTGTGGTGCCTCATCACGTGCATTATGATTGACTGCATCTCTTTGCATATAAATATATCTTACTGGAACTATATTTATGGATTCTCCCAGTCAAAGTTTATTAAGTTCTAGTATTGATTTTATGGTGTCCTTTCATAGCTGGTAATTATGAATCCCACGACCATAAGAATTTAGAGTTCATTATTCAGAGTTTAAGTCTTTGAAACACAAAAAAACCTAAGTGGAGATTCCAACTTATCTCGAATAGTCTAAGAATGGTCACGAGTAGTAATCTCGAAATATATGAATGTTCATGAGTAGTAACTGGTATAACTGAAACTACTAGAGGTTTCTTATGGGGTTGTATTTCTGTCCTGCACATGTTAGCCCCTATGAACTCGTCTTGTTTCAAGGGAATATTGTAATTTCCTTTGTTGGCTCTTGCCCTGACACGGGGTCATGTCTTGTTTCATGTGCAGTCTATAAATTTAAGCTGTCAATGAGTCTGAATATTTATTTCCGATTTTAAATCCTCACTGTCTTAGTCGTTTCTAGACTAGTTCCTGAATCACAGTTGCATGTGTCAACTGGTTCAGGTTGTGCATGCTCGATTCAAGTATTTTTATTTTTCTAGAAGTACAGTAGATATGTGAATATTAGAACTGGTCTCTGCCAACTCTTGTGAGCCTAGTAAATGATTGCATGGTTCTTACATTCATCATGCTTCATTTGAGGGATAGTTCGACAGAGTTTAGGGTTTGTATCTGGTTTAGCTCAGTTTTACTTTGTACAAGCTTGTAACTTGCTTTGCTTGATTTTTTATTATATTTATTCCGTATAGTTTGAGGTTGTTTTTTTTTCCTTATATATGCCAACAGTTATTTCAGGCTCCCACTGTTTCCATTGGTATTTGCTCACGTAGTTCATTTAGTTGTCCACATAGTCTGCGTGGTTTAAGCCTAGGAAAGCCAAGGAGAAACCGAAACGAATGTCAAGGCTACGCTACACCTTTTACATGACACATTTTGGCACACACTGCTAGTCTGAGATTAGAATGGGTTTTGTGCTGGAACAAAATATACCTTTGAATTGTTGGTTAGCTCACATGGGTTTGGGCCACTCTTCTAAACGTCATCAGGTGATATTCTGGGAGTCCCATTCCTTATGTTAATAAGGCTAGGAATTTGCAAAATTTCGCTAGTAGACTAGTGACGATGAAGAGCCAAATACCCAAATTCAAGATTCTTCATCACAATTACTTGGTGCATCTTTGATTTCTAAGTTTAATCTTCAGCTTTGAATGTTTCTGTATACATATTTACTGTTCATGCTCCTCCAGGCATTTATTTTCGGTAATCTTATATCTTCAGAAGCTGCCAGGCTAACTGTTACATTGGTTCCACTGCTCGGGTGCTCTGTTGGGCTAAATTGAAATAAACCATAGTAGCTAGGTTCAGCAGTATCCTGGCTGCACGGCTAACACCGTTCTGTTCATCAATTTCTTAAAATAATTTTGATGAACCTTCAATTATTTGTTCATGGTGATGGCCATCTTCACTGTAAAACACTAGCATTAAAATGTAATTAACAAAATTAATCCAAACCTCATACTTATCTCCCCAAATGATTAAAAATTCTCAAAATATGGGAATGGAAATCATTATACAACTTTGCCTGCCTACTTATCTATAGTGGAGGGACTCATTATTGCTATTTTTCTATGGTAAATTGGTAGGTAACCTTAGTTTAGTATTGTCCCCATCTAATCTTCTCAGATATAATAAAGAAATAATAAAACAGACTCTTCTCATCCTCATAATCACACAGTTCATTCGCTTCATTGTATCTCCACTATCTGATAAGTCAACCACATTTACATCAGCGTCATCTACATGTCGCATCCTTTTAAGGAGGGGTGCAAGTCATAGTTCCCCTTCCTTTCAATTTTGATGACAAGTATAGGATATGAAACTAACCCTTCTATGATTTTTAAAGCAGATCCAGAAGATTGCCCATACTTCCCCTTCAAATTTCAATCCATCCAACTAATGCCTCCACTTCTTCATAGGCCCCAAATTTTTACATCAGCCAATATTCTTCCCCAACTTGCCACAATAATATACCACATACCAATAAAACCCAACCAACTAGGAATAGCCTAGCTTACGGGGATGTACCAATGTATTATAGGTGCCAATTTGGTCCGAAATCCATATAAGATAAAATAGCCATCACCAGGTAAATTGGTACCCTGTAGCAGCCATGGCTGGTTTCGACTAACAAAATATTAAAGAGTCTCTGTTCGGGAATAAAAACTTGCTAACAAATTGCAGGCCACCATGCATTGATATGGTAGATCGGCTAAACGAGTGTTTGTTATCGTTTCGACTCATCTTCTTCAAGTAATTCAGTAACAAATCCATCTCAAAACAAAATGAAAACACTTAAAAAGGATGCAAAACTCAAAACCCCGTAAGTTCTGTAAAAGTAATCCTAAATTGTGCCCTTTTCAACAACAAAAAAAGTCCCACACTTGTGCCGCCCCACACTTCCTCAACAGTCCATCCAATCCACCACTTCAGAAGTTTCGAAATTCAGCATCAACCAATACTCTTTCTCCAGTTGTCACAACAATATCATACTTCATTCCTACCTTAGTTGGTCCCTTCCTTTTCTGCCAACCCAAAATTCCCCACGCCTGCATAAAAATACCCTATATAAACCTCATAATCTTCAGCCCCTTTATGCAGCTCAAGTACTTCACTTCTTCATCTTGCATTACTAACCCAAAGTTTTCTTCTCTTCCGCAAATGGCTTCTTGTCCTTTCTTTACTATCATGGTGATGTTGTATATCTCAGTTCTTGCATGTTTCTTAGGGAGTGTATCTAGTAATTTCAACGAAGAATTTGATGTAACTTGGGGTGATGATAGAGCTAAAATACTGAACAATGGTGAAGCTTTAACTCTATCGCTTGATAAAAACTCTGGGTCTGGTTTTCAATCCAAAAATGAGTACTTATTTGGGAAGTTTGATATTCAACTCAAACTTGTCCCAGGTAACTCTGCTGGCACTGTCAGCACTTACTATGTAAGTCAGATTTTGTTACATTCAATATTAGCATGACTCAAAACCATACAATTGGGTACTGATTGTTTTCTTTTGCAATTTTGGTTTGCAGTTATCATCTCAAGGATTGAACCATGACGAGATTGATTTCGAGTTCTTGGGGAATTTAAGTGGTGACCCTTACATAGTACATACAAATGTTTATAGTCAAGGAAAAGGAAATAGAGAGCAACAGTTTTATCTTTGGTTTGATCCAACTAAAGATTTCCACACCTACTCAATCCTTTGGAATCCTCTACATATTGTGTAAGTGAAAATTCCCTAACCAGAAATAACTTATAATTTGAATGATGTTTATGCGTCGTTTATATCCGTTGAGTCAAAATGAGTCTCAGTAGCCAACATACTAAGAGCCTCACAACTTCACTACCATGCACATATGTTGTGTGGACACAGGGCAACTTTATTTTTGCATATCATGGACAAGTTATGGGAATATCGTTCCTGTTTTCATATGATTTACGAAGAATACATAATGAATTGTTTCTTGATTCCCATCTTTACAGGTTTTATGTTGATAACGTTCCTATAAGAGAATTCAAGAATTCAGAAGCGATTGGTGTCCCTTACCTCAATAAGCAACCAATGAGGGTCTATTCAAGTTTATGGGACGCCGAGGATTGGGCCACAAGGGGTGGACTTGTCAAAACTGATTGGACCCAAGCTCCCTTCATAGCATCCTTTCAGAACTTCAAATCTAATGCTTGTATACAGTCTTCTGCATCATCTGGCCCTTCACCGTGTTCAGCATCGAATTCTTCCACTTCGCCTTCTTCTACCGACGCACCCTGGCTATATCAGGAGCTCGACTTGAAGAGCAAAAAGAGACTAAGACGAGTTCAAAAGAAGTTTATGATATACAACTATTGTACTGATTGGAAACGTTTCCCTCAAGGGTTCCCCCCTGAATGCAGCAAGAAATCTACCAAGTCCTAGACTCCTAGCTTAGTAGTTATATCTCTTTTGTACACATTGTATGTTATGTGTAAGTACTTGTTTTTCTTTCATCTTGTTTTTGTTGGAGAAAATGGGGTTTTTTAATGTTTTTATTTGGTCTTGGTGTGATTTGATCTTGTGACCTAAGGGTCACTAGGATTCTTGCTCATTTTCTTGAGTGAATGAAATGTCCTTAGTTTAGTCCCATATGGGTTAAAACTAAAGGTGAATGCCACCATAAAAGTAAGGAGCTTTCCTACTCTTATGGGTGGGGGGCGGACGGGCAAAAAGACATTGCTGTCCCTGATGCCCAAGGCACACTTGTGCGTGTCAACCAAGAGCCGTAAACCGACTTAAATATTTTTTACTATTTACAAAATATTTTTACTGAGTTTTATTTATGGGAGAAAACCTTCACGCGGTGGAGAGGAGTTTTATTCTGGGTAAAATCTGGTTTCCTAATTTACATGAGTTTCTTAACGCTTAATTTTCTCTCCTTGTTTTACAAGTAATCGAAAATTCTTTTGCAAGTTATCTTCTCCTATATATAGTTGACGTTTTACCCTTCTCAAGTCATCCCAGAAGCGGCTACTATCCCGTCTTCTTTTCCCCTCTTCTTGCTTTGTTTTGCGCACATTGCTTGTTTACTATCTTTCCTCCCTTCGTAGCTAAGTTCATGATTGGGTGTTGATTGTTGTGTTGACATTCACACATCGGGCAGTTCTATCCTGGACACATCCTCGCTGTAGGGGTATAGCATCGCTCTCTTTGAGTGTACCCGCGAGCTATTGTGTTAAGGGCAGTTTGTTGGACAGGCGGCTCTGTCCTCGTAGAAGCGCTTAGGGTTTGTTTGAGATTCAATCTTTTATATATTACTTGATACATCTAACATCTACTTTGATTGTTGCAAGATTTCCAACAGTTTTTAATTTGCGCTCAAATAACTTCGATCATTTCTTGTATTTATGTATGTAAAAGTGATGAATAATACAATCTAGTTGATGACTAGTACTCATGAAACAGAATTTAGCCAAATGTTGTTCATTCCAACTTTTGAATAGGGTTGAACCTACCGGAGGCTTAGAGGTTCGACTCTGATACTGGTCTAGGTTTCTACTGATCAGCACTACAAATTCTGAGAGATGGAACTCATTGCCACCTCTATATTGGTTATCACGTGTTATTTGTTGGCTGAAGGCAATCCACAATGTTATTACTTTGGGAAGCAGGGATCTCTCCCAGTTGCAGGCAGGGATCTCTCCATGGGCTTCAAAGTGAGTAAAGGAAAGAAGGGAACCCATTACATTCGACTTTGAACTTATTATTACAACAGCTGATTTGCGCTACCACCCTATGTGGTTTGCGTGACCACCATGTCCCGGTAAAATAGGGTCATTTTGTTAATCTATTTTAGGCGTCCCTTATTAATTTAGAATTTAATCCCCAATTTACCCTTTGACTAATACAAAAGGTGTCGTTTCGGTAATACTTCCTTTGTAATAATATTCTATTCAAATGTTCCCTTAATTAAACCCTATAATTTCAGAATGTTTTACTTAGCTGAGATTAAAAGTAGGGAGTTCTCTCAACTCTTAGAGTTTCTGGCCCCACCAGAGAAAATTCCAACCAATCAAAGAACTTCAAAATATTACCTCTAAAAAAACTAGATCTCTTATTTTCCCGAATCCTCCTTCTGCGCCTTCTCTGATGCATATACTTTTTTTTCGCTCGGTCTCTGTTCTCCAATTCTTCTTTTCTCCTCTCCGCTACTGCATCTCTTCTACTTTTTTTTTAATGTATTTTATCCTTTGATTTAGATTTATTTCGTTGTGTTTCGATTTTGCAGATGAGGGTGTATCGGTTCGATCTAAATGGGAAGTAGGGGTTTTGCTCCTTTACCTGTTTGTTTGTATTTTTATTTTCTAGGTTTAGGGTTTCGCCTCCTCTATTCTTATCTCAACTTACATGGCTAATGATTATAAATCTATGCCGCTAACACAACAAATACTAAAGGTAAATCGTAAAACATATTCAACCAACACCCGAGCTCTATTCAACCATGGTGTCTTTATA
>JAJJMA010330722.1:0-16484 GCA_023529015.1 Papaver nudicaule
TTTTGTCACTAAAATTGACAAAGGGGGAGATTGTTATAGCATAGCTTAGTTGAACCCACTGGCGTTGTTATCTCAAGTAAGTTGTCAAGTTTAGTTAACGAAAACTCAATCCTTGATTAAGTCTACAATATCATTTCGGACTAGCATATGTTAGGTATTCGAGACGAAGACCATTGAATATGAAGACCGGAGCTTACACACTTGATAAATTCATCGTCCTCATTGAAAGGTTAGAAAGGTTTTCCTTTTGGATTCGTATTTACCATTCTATCAATAAAATAGTCTATGTTATTGTTTATAGTGATATCGAAGGATCAAATACTAGTTCTCTAAGCATTTAGATCATTAAGTGATCAATGCATAAGTAGAATGTGGGAATAGAGCTAGTTCTTTAATTACACCTGAACAGCGTGGGCGTTCATGAACGCGTTCATATGCTGGAAGAGAAATTCCTGAAATCAGCAGTTTTTCGTGAACGCATTTCATATACGAGTTCAGAAACTCCTGAACTCTGAGAAACTGCACATGAACGCGTTCATATAAGTCATGGATAAAAACTTCTAAATAGAGGATTTTGCCTTTTGTGAATGGATTCTCGAACTCGTTCACATTGAGGCCCATGGAGCTCTTGTCCACAATGGTCTTTACGTTAGCATGGCCTACTTGCTTAGTCATGGCTATCCTTCAATTTGTTCAAGGCGAGTCTTCTCACGGCCTTTTGTTTTTAAACCAACGGGTTAGAAGAAGATTGAGTTGGACCTTAATGCAAGCCTATGGAATTTTCTAAGTTCATAAATTTGCTTGAGCCTTACTCAAGCAAAGCCTCCCTTGACGATCAATATAAATAGATGACCTTCGGCAAGATAAAAACCAATACTCTACACATCTATGTATCCTTGCATAAAGGTTGGTCGTTATCTCGAAGTCCCTTTCTTGGACTACGACTTTTTGAAAGACTTCACTTGAGGATCGTGAAGCACAGATGGGTATTTGAAAAAGCAGGGGTACCGAAATACAACCAACTTTTCGTTTGGGCTTGTGAGACTTATGGTTAGATCTGGACGATCTCAAAAATCAATATCCAGATCCGTTAACCTGAGTTTGGATCTCAAAGGATCAGTCCAACGCAAGACAGGGTCTTGGTAAATCCAATGGATGGATTGAGGACAACGATCAGGTTTATTAATAACGTACTTCTTGTGTTTGCTTTAATTATATAATCAGAGAATATAATGCGGAAAGTAAAGCACACAAAACACCAGAGATTTTTTTAACGAGGAAAGTACGACCTGTAGAAAAACCTCGGGACCTCGTCCAGATTGAACACCGCACAGTACACACTGTCTACAAACACTAGATTACTATAAGACTTCGGTCTGGGATATAGCAGAGACCAATTCCAACCCTCCAAGCAAACTGGCTACTGTCGCACTCCTTACGTCTCTAGATCCCCCACAGATCGTCACGCACTTGATTCCCCTAGCTGACGTCCTTTACAGGCCTAGGAGTTGCTTTAACCGCTGTTAAAGGCTTGTGTAAACAATTCCGGCTTTGCAACCTCAATTATCGACTGTATGTTTGAATTGTCCTCTATCAGTTTGACATACACAAAGTGACTTCCTTCGGATTGCTCCAGGTCATACGGAAATCTACTTACAAGCGGGGGATGACAAGTAAACCGAGTAAACTATGCCCAACTTGTCTCTACCTCAGTTGTAAAAGAAGAATCACTTAAGAAACTTATACAACTGGAGCTAACTAGGTCTTACAACACCGAGTGCAGCCGTGCGTTACTTCCTTTCGAAACCCTGTATGTAACGTATCAGTTCTTGAATGGCCTTATATAAGAAGAGAAGGACCGTAGAATAGACAAGAACGTGATCAGGTTACCAAGGTTACAGGTTACTCCGATTTCAACCACTAAGGTCTCAATCTCCTACCTGTGCTTCCCAACTCTCAAGAGAAGTCTTTATAGTCGTAGGTAAAATCCCAAGAGGAACTGCTACCTAATAGAGGATTACTATACCACAACAAGCATTCACCGAAGTGAAAAGAGTTTTACGATCACTTCCCAAAGGACCTTCACGTATGCTTGATGCTTGCGGTATTCGTCCTTAGACACCTCTATTTATATCACTCAATAAGATAGGTTGCTTTGGAATAAAGCAACTAATTACTTGTCCCACAAGTTTTGGAAACCCTAAACTTGCAAACCAAGTAAAAGAGATTTATCTCAATTGGAAATCATTAATCATTTATCTGCCAAGTGTTTTGTTAGCTCAAAAACACTTCAAGATAGAGATCCAACAGACCAGAGATAATCTTTATCTTATTGACCGTTAGATGGACCACATAATATATTTTCATGATAATCCAAGTCC
Organism: Papaver nudicaule; assembly: GCA_023529015.1. Classification (NCBI taxonomy): domain Eukaryota; kingdom Viridiplantae; phylum Streptophyta; class Magnoliopsida; order Ranunculales; family Papaveraceae; genus Papaver; species Papaver nudicaule. The sequence goes on from JAJJMA010330722.1 coordinate 2,382, forward strand.
AACTAAGAGATAAAGGAGTTCAGAGTTTAACCCTAGTGAAAATCCAGAAGAATATTCACTTGGGACGGTTTGCGAACCGTCCATCTGAATCACAGCCAAAAGTATCGATTTTGAGGTTCACGTAGGTACGCGTACAAAATGACACTTTGGAACTCAGGAGAATCTCCGAGTTTCCATTTCACGTACGGTTCGGGAACCGCCCGCCATTCAGATTAGGGTTTAACTGGACCCGCTGGAAGTTCTGGACTTAACCAGTACTTAGACGTGTTAGACGTCCTCAGCTGTAACCCACTGGACTCTTGCTCAAGAGTACTCCTTTAGATTCACCCATATCCAACAAGTGATTTGCAAGCAAACAATTGCAATGGACAAATGGTATCGAATCTATCTCATGCATTCTTGTAACCTTAGTATTTGTGGGAACAAACACCAACATAACACATGGTCATGTAGACAAGAACACGATCTCAATCGTTATTAATATCACTACTAAAGTAGTCGATTATTTCGAAAGATAGAGAAAGTAGAATTGAAGAATTTCCATAAAAGTCATAACTCCTACTAACCTTTTGTCGATGAAGAATAATTGATGTCTTCTTTGTCTTCACAGTCTTTGTCTTCAAGGTCTCTACTACTTAGTCTATATCCCAATTCCGAAATCTAAACTCTAGTAGGCTAAATCAAGAATTGTGTTTTGACACCTAAAACTGACAACCAGCTTGACATACCAACGCTAGTGGGTTTGACCGGACAATGCCCTAACAGTATTAATATTCCTGATCCTGTATCTTAGGTCGAATTATTTGTTGCGGTCAATTCAATAAAAATGGACCAAATATTTGATAGAAGCTCCATAACACAACTCACGAACTAGGTTTAATACTAAGTTCGTCACGTGTTACGAGGTAAAACTGTTTAGGCTAGATCAATAAGCCCTACCCAGTAAATCAATTTTATTAACCTTGACTTAAAGTCTAAAGGAAACCACCTATCATATTCTTTGTTGAAAGAAAATCGAGTACAACCAGGTGTACAGTTAAAGGCAGGGTAGCGTTAGTCTTCACGAAGGGAAGTGAAGCAACTGTAAAGGACGTCAGCTAGGGTAATCAAGTGCGTAGGCTTCTGCGGGAGTCAAGAGATGTAGGAGCACAACGGTAGATGAGTTGCTTGGAGGGTTAATTCAGTCTCGATACATTCCAGTCCGAAGTCTGAGAGTAGGCTAGCTTCTGTATTCGCTTAATACTGTGTGCGTTCAAATATGGACTAGGTCCCAGGTTTTTTCTGTTGGTTAGGGTTTCCTCGTTAATAAAACTTCTCGTGTCTTGCTTTACTTTTACCTTCCGCATATTGTCTCTGATCTATATAATTAAAGTATCGCAAGTTTGTTGATTATAACCCTTGAGTGAATGAGATCTACGAGAACTTGTCAGGGCCAGCCCTGAGATTTGGATGCCCCTAAGCATCCGTAATATGTTGCCCCCAATCATCAAAAACCATATAAAGTCGTGTAGGAGCTCTTCAGTTTCAAAAAGTAAGCCATGGTATAGTGGTTCACAAGGTCGAGATATGTGTTATATGGGGGGAGTTCGAATCCCTTTGCTATCATTTTTACACACATATAACATTTTTGTTAGAAATCGTGACTCAGACTATGCTTAGCATGAAGATGACTCGCATATTTTGCTGCCCCATAGGCCTTGTTGCCCCAAAGATGATCTTTAATCACTTGTGCCTAGGGCCGGCCCTAGAACTTGTTGTAGTTAAGATTTCGTACTGGAACGAATAATTGTAAGTACTCAGGTTGTTGCTTGAATATTGATTTGTGAGATCGTTCAAGTAACATAATCAACTGGTTTCACGAATTCAAAAGTTGGTGGAATATCTTGGTATCCCCTCCTTCCCAATCGCTAGCACTCCCAGATTCGCAAGTATTCTCTACTGATTGACAGTGAATAATTGCTTCTTCATTGACCCTGTTAAAGTTCAATAATCCAAATTCTCTTGAATTAACAATATTTGATTCTTCTTCTAATCTTTGCTTTCATTAAAGGGATAATCTCAAAATCAGTAGAGTTTTTAATATTGTTAGTGATACGTATGATCTCCGTACTCTTAATGACTAGAGTTATTAGGGCGGAATTCAAAATAACAATAGACGAAAGATAGGTAACACACAGACACATTTTTTTTAGCTATGAGCTATACACCCCTATTTATAGTGGTTTGGTTTCCGTAAACCTCTTAGGAATCGATTTCCTTATCTAGGAAATCCTTCCCTGAAAAAATCATACTCTATATAGGTTTTTTTCCCTAAATAGAGTTCTTCCCTCAATTAATTTGAGGTTAACTAAGTTCCTAAAGTAGTGAGGATACACCTGTATCATGGGCCCCCCATTTAAGAACTTGAACTCCTGTGAAAGTTAGAAATGGAGATTAGGTAACTCATGAGTTACTTTCTCCCTCTTGAACCATCTCGCGTTGCATGAAACTTAACCTTAACGTGTAATTTGTAAAGTCTTCTTCTCTCCCCATCGTGTCATTAGCTCCATAATGCAATTATTTTTGAGTGGTTCATCCCGATCAAACCAAAGTCTTCCACTCATGGCAAGATCATCTTATCAAACCAAAAGCTTCAACCTTCTTAGGTTGTCTTCTTGTCGTTTTGTTAGTTTCTCCAAACAAACTCTGCCCGGCTTCTCCTCAAGAGAAGGGTTCGCAAGTAGAATAAATTTCATACTAGCATTCACCAACCGCTTAGCCTGAGTTGCTGTAAAAAGACTCGCTCCTTCAAGGGGAGACTCTATAGCCCGAATTACATAAATCTCACCTTCTTTGTTAAAGGTGTACTTTTGCTCCTTTCTATGTATAGTAGCATCTCAGTCCCATAAATAAGGACTATTAAGCACAACCTGACAAACATCCAATGGGACTACATCGCATGTGACCTCATCAATGTAGGACTTATCAAGAGCAAATTTGAATGTGCACTGTTGCGTAACTTGTAATCCTCCTTCCTTTTGAAACCACCCTAACGAATATGGTTTTGGATGTTTGAATGTCTTCAAACCTAACTTTTGTACCAAAGTATTTGAAAGTAAATTCTTATGACTTCCTGGGTCAATAACAACATCAACGGCAATGTCTTAACCTGCGTCTCACTATGAAGAGTCGTTCCCTATGATCATCTTTCGTAGGTCCTTCCATAACGCCTGTCATCAGAGGAAGCGTTGAAATAGGTTTTGTTAGCCCTTGGACTTCTTTTGGAGTTTGAGCGACTAGTGTTGTCTTCTTGGTTTCTCTCTTCTGTAACCCTCTTGGTTTTAGATGAGGATGTTTCTCCCAGCACTTGTCTACAATATGCCCTATTTGTTTGCAATGTGTGCAAATCAAACCTCCTTTGTCGTTAGACTTCCCTTCTTCAATGCTCCTTTCATCTCCTACAGATTTTCCTTTAGGATTTCCCTTCGATTCTGATTTCTTAAGCCTGCCTTCAATGACATAAGATTTTATGCTTGCTTCAGTGATAGTATCAACTGAAAAAATCTTCAACTCCTTCCGTATATACTCATGGAGCCCAGAGATATACTTCATATATGTAGCATTATCTCCTAGGTCTAAATCTAAATCCATAACTTGGTTCTTAAATTCCGAAGTATATTCTTCTACGGATTGGTTGTATTCTTGCTTCAAGTTGTACCACTTGAACTATGTTTCCTCAAGGTAGCCAACCAGATAAAACTGTTACCTTATGACTTCCTTGAACTTCTTCCAAGACAATGCTCCTTACTTTTGTCTTCGATAAGCTTTCTACCATATTAGAGCATGCTTTTGTAGATTCAATGTCGCACAAGCAATCTTTTTCCTGAATTAAATTTGTCAAAGGAAAAATACGTTTCTAGACGATTTACCCAATCATTCAATTTCTTTACATCGATACTCCCATCAAAGTATGGAATTTCAACACGGAAAACGATTTTCAGATTATTACTCTGTTTCTTACCAAGAGGTTTGATTTCTTTAGGTTCTTTAGGAGTTTCATATTCTCCTTCCTCTAAATCCTCTTCTTCCTTATCCTCTGGTTTTTCTTCTTCTTCCTCATCTTTAGAAGCCTCGGATGGAGTCTTACTCTTCTTTGTCTTTGGCTTGGGTGTATCGGAAAGAATACATTCCTTCAATTCTTTAGAGTATCTTGAATTGACTTCGTATCTTTTTGTAGCGTAGCTTACTTCTCCTCCGTAGTCTTTGGAGTTTCATCAACCTTAGGTTCTTCGCCGGTCTTCATCCTAGGTCTTCTTGTACTCTTAATGTCTTCTTGTTTTTTGAGTAACTCACCAAGTTTCTTTTAGAGAGATCTAGTGAAGACCATAAACCGCATTAATCTTCCCTAAGAATCCAACCTGCTTTTGATACCAACTTGATACGTTTGACCTCTGTACTCTTGGTGACTAAAGTTATTAGGGAGGAATTCAAAATAACAATAAACGAAAATAGGGAACACGAGAACAAATTCGAAGAAAAGTATCTTCTCTAGATTATGACAAGGAAACTATTACAATTCTCTCTTTCACGCTCACAATCTCTAAGAAATTTAAACCCTAAATTGTTTTGCTAAGCTTGCTTTTGCAACACCTCTAATGATTACCTCACAAGCTTCCACTCCAGGTTTCCTAGAACCCTAGAAACCTTTGACTAGATTCTCAAACGAGAAATCAGAGCGACTAGAAATCTCTCTCAAGAAATCTGAGTGACTAGAAATCTCTCTCAAGAAATCTAAGTGTCTTAGCTGTGAACTAGACACTTCTATTTATAGTGGTTTGGTTTCCCAAACCTCTTAGGAATCTACTTCCTTATCTAGGAAATATATCCTTCTTTAGGAAGTTATTTCCTTATCTAGGAATCCTTCCCTAAAAACAATCCTACTCTATATAGGTTTCCTTCCCTAAATAGAGTTCTTTTCTCAATTAATTTGAGGTTAACTAAGTTCCTAAAGTAGTGAGAGGATACACTTGTATCAGTTAGTACCATTAGGAATCGATGACGCGTATGAATCTGAAGAAAACCTCATTAACAACTCCGCCACCATGAATCAATAGAGTTTTTTTTTTCCTTTCTGTTTTCAGAAACTGAAACTGAACAATAAAGTATGAATTCAAATCAATCAATCAACAGAAACTCAATCGAATTCGCTGTTGCTGATGATGATAGATAGAAAAAAAACAAGGTGTGGATGGAATACATACTGGGATCTAAATGGTGGACCATCTAATACAAACAAAAAATCAAAGAATGAGAAGATTAAAAGTGACCACAAGAAATCAAATTGAGAAGGAAGAAGGAAAGAAGACGATTGGTAATGAAGTTGAGTTTTGCATATGAACCGTTTACTCATTATTAGAGAAATAATTGTGATGAAAATGTTATACATGAATCGTCTACTCATTATTAGAGAAATAATCGGTACGGAAAATGTTACTTATGAAACATCTACTATTTATTGAAAAACCACTGTAATAATCAGTCGTTAGTTGACCATTAACTAACTGATTATATCGGTGTTTTTTAGACATGAAAATCGTTAATAGAGCTATTAACGACCGATTATATTAGTTAGTTTACAAACATGAAGAACAACGGATACAATCGGTCGTTTATGGAGAAATTAACGACCGATTATTGTAGTTGTTTTTTAAGGAATAAAGAACTAATAATCAAATCGGCCGATATTTATATTATTGTCAACCGATTATGCAAAATGTATCTATCACTTAATATTGAAATTTTGAACTATAATCGGCTAATATTCATGTTTTTATAGACCGGAAATTTTCTTTAAAGCATAATCGGTTTATGTAGTCAATATATACACGGATTTTTATATTTTTTGGCTAAGAAATTTTTTATTTTACTTAAGAATAACCCTATTTTAATTTATTGAGTGGGACCAAAGAAAAAAAGTAGGGTCAAAAGTCGTCAGGTTTAAAAAGTAGGAATCTTTACCTATGAGTAAAAGCCTTTCTTTCCCCATCGAGAAAAAACAAACGCAACATCCCATTCCAATCCCTTTTTTTCTTTTGATCGGTATCTTTTTTTTTTTTTTTTGATAAAAGATATATATTAGAAGTAGAACGAGTTACACATTTGAGAGATTTAAACTCTCTAAGTTTCCGTTAATATCCTAATGTCCCTGACATAGCTTTTATTGCTTGTTTACCCTGTTTCAAATGTTGAGCTCTGTCTCCAACTTTGGTGACTATTGTTATGTTGTGTTTGATTTGTTCTTTCATAGAGTCTCTTCCTTAGTATCCCAGCTGCAGTTTTTGTTTAGGACTTTACAGATACCCCTAATACATTCTAACATGGAGTCCAGCTCCTTGATTTTACCAACATAAAAGTTAAATAAGCTAAAAGTGCTCTTGATTTCTAAGATAGAGTTCATTACAGACATACTACTATCACTAATATAGTTAACTTCTTCTTGTACTTCTTCATTGTCATCTTGTTGTTGCCATTTGATTCTTACATTTCTAAAATCCAGCTCCACTAGGCATTTAAGAATGACTAGGACCACCTCCCCCTTTCACAGCTTCAGATTTGAGATGCACCCTCTTGCTCTCCAGTAGGAACCTGTTTTGTCATACAATATCAAAGTAGTGTAAGTATTTCCATCCTGACCATCCCGTGAGAACTAAACAGACCCATTGCTTCTTCATTTGTTGCATTCCTTTGATTGATACCACCCCCATACACCAAGGAAACCCTTGCTAACCATATGGAACAAACCACTCATACAATTGATACATTGTCTGTAGTCTGGTTTTATGCCCTTAAAAATGACCTCACACCTATGTTTCCAGATGCACCAGGACACCATGGCCAGGCATTCCTGTTTGTTAAAATCTTCATAAATGTTTTCTCTAGCATTTCTAAACCATTCATTCATCCAATTGTTTATTTGCTTTTGATTAGTTTTAAAGATTTTCATGGGAATTGGGCAATTCTGCTTTACCTTAGCTGTAAAATCACATTCCATTAACATGTGTTCGATGATTTCTTGATGTTTATTGCAAAGCTTTCAAGTTTGGTCAATGTTTGACAGGATTTTTCCCATCCTTGCTTGGACTGGGACAATGTTATATGTGACTTTCCACAAGAATATTTTAATTCTTGAAATGACATTCAATTTTCAAATTTTCCTCCACAGTTTTCTTTGTTGGCTTCTCACAGGATGCTCTTGGATTTCAGAATCCAATTGCTTGTAAAGGGACTTGACAGTGAAGTCCCCGTTCTTGTTGAGCGACCAATTCAAGACATCTTATTTGTTTTTGTTGATTTTTATCTTTAAAATCATGGTGATCACTACGCCACAGGGCCTGATTCCCAACGTTTTTTTTTTCGCATCTGCAACGTTAATAGCCGTTGCGCACGTGGCAACGTCAAATAACGTTGCGCAATTTTTTTAAAACGTTGCTGTAAATAATTTTTTTTTTTATTGCGCAACGTCACGGCAACGTTATCTTCCGTTGCGCATGCAGGGACTATTTTGTCTTTTTACCGGAAATTAGATATTCCGGATATATATTTCGTTTTATCTCCTTCGATCTCATTTTTATTTCCTATCTTCTTCTTCTTCCACTCGTTCTTCCTCTTCTCAACCTTACAGAGACTGATTTTCAAAAAAATCAGAGACTCGTTCTTCCACTCGTTCTTCTTCTTCCCCCTTTCTACTACCACCACCACCAACATCATCATCCTTACACTCATAAAATTTCGCGATTAGCAACTAAATGTTAGGGTTAGGTTTTTCTGATTTGAAGTTCGGGTTCCGATTTTTTCACTACTTCTCCTTCAAGAAGCTCATGTTCTTCCAGATCTATCATCTCATGTTTTTCAATTCGATATAAACATCAAGGGTTTTAATTTTCTCAAACTACTCAATTAGGGTTTCTGATTTTCCTAATTTTGATGTCTGAATGTTTGTTATCAAGTTATTTCAAAAGTGGGTTTTGATTTGTTTGATAGATTTTGTTGTAAATCTTATTGTTTGATTTTAATATGTAGATTTGTGTTCTCATCATTTTACTGATTTGGGGTTAAATCAGTTTATAACATGAAAATAACAGGTTGGATGTTGCTGATTAGGTCAGTTGAATGTTAATTTAGATCTATAGGTTTACAATTGGTATCCGTGAAAGCGTTCTGTATTTTATTGTTTCTCAGGGACCAGCCACTTCTGCTGTAATAGTCAAGTTTGAGCTTCTATATGCTCTGATAATTGATCCCTCTTGTAGGGGGTAAAAACCCCTCGGACCACGTGTCTCGCATCCAGGAAGTAAAACCACACCGAAAGGATCATGCAGCGATGATTCGGACTAATAAAGGAAGAGAAGTTGCACCTAAGCGAAGTAAAGACTCGGAGTGGAAAAGATTCGGACCACTCCAAAGGACCGAAGCCCAGGATTCAGCCTCGGAGTGTAAACCGCCTTACTCGACAGAAACTGACACCACCACGATTGAGTCCTTTGTCTTTATTAGCTGTAAACCACCCAAGCTCGGCCTATATAAGGCGAGCTTGGAAAATGTTCAGGGGGTTGGATTCTTGTTTGGTGGAGCCTAAGTAGCGAGAGAGAGATTAGGTTTGTAATCTCCCCTGGTTCCTTAGGGTTTAATTCATGTAATCTCAGCATTAACATTATACAGAAAGTCTTCTTTATCTTATCCTTTTGCTTTATTCAACTTTTAATTACTGTTCATTGCATCCTCGATGCTGTTCTATCTGTCTTCGGACTGTAAACACAACTAAGAACTGTATGTGCGAGTAGATCTGATGGATAGGGCACCTCGAGTACCTATGCAGATTTTCTACTCGTACACCTCTGGTACTTTTCACAAAGATCAGTCAAATTTCAAATGCCTGACTACTTGGGGATGCTTTTATGCACATATCTGCTATAATGTGGTGAGTTGAAATTGAGATAGAACTAACACGGGGTCTTGCTTTTCAGCTTCAAGGCAGGGGATACTACTTTCCTGGGCATGGTACATAACTTCGTAGCCAAGGCTATTTCAAATGCAACTACCCTTTTGGCTATGGTAAGTTACCCTTGATTTGGAGTTTTTCAGGTCTTCATGTTTTAATCGATCATGCATGTGTTACTCTTCTTTAGGAAGTCAAGGGTACTGGTGCTGGATTGACAGCAGCTGCTCTTTTAGCTATAGTGAGTTCAATACACTTCTGCGTATATGAGAACACGATTAGTTCTTCAATTGTCTAAGTTTTGGTGATGGTCTTGCAAGCATCGTCAATAATGCCAACTCTGTTTGTATAGCCAAAGTTAGTCCTCCTTTATATTTCTCAATAGATTCAAAATCTCTCATGACTATTCTGTACATTTATCTGTCTTCATCTATACGTTATTTGGTTGCTTCTTGACCAATTTCTTAACTGCATTCACATGAAATTTCATTGTTTCCAGTGGTCGAACAGGAGTGATGATGCAGCCAGATGTACTAACTGTTATATAAAAACTAGAGGTATGACCATATGGGCAAAGGAACAAACAAAGATCTGCTCTTAATATCACATCAGACATGATGCTGGACTGCTCTGCATGTTATTGTATGATGATAGAAATATCTCAAACCCCTCATTGTCAGTTTACAGATGATGACGCCAACAAAGGTTTTCTGGTACTTACATGAAGCTGGTGGAGAAGTATCAGCTTTGAATGCAGGCAAGTTACCTTACCTTTAAGTAAAGTCATTTTTTTGTATTATGTGGTATAAACTAATCCCTCTGCTCATAAACCATATATTGGTTACACCAATGATGAGTTGGAATTGTCTGTTCTAATGACTTTCTTATTACTTAGTTACTTTAATATAGAGCATGAACTTATTTCGTTATCGTTTTCCTGCGATGGAAGCTTGTGTTCGAAAGACATAACTGTTGAGGATCCAGAGAGAATTCCTATTATAGCAACAAATGAGGTTGATGATGAACCCTATTCCTTAACAAGTAAGTCAAATGCCTGCTGCTTGAATAAGAGTAACAATCTTAGCTCGTTTATACTATTATTTCAGTCCGTTGGAGTGCAGCTGTTTAGGCTTCATGATCGGTTAATGATTTCGAACTTATTTATGTACAGATTTTAGGTATAGCAAATCTCTGGTGTTCGCTGAAAACATAAAGAAACCAAAGAAAACCGCCGGTTGCAAGTGTGTTGGTAGCTGTACAGATTCCGAGACGTGTCCTTGCGCAGACCCTGATACGTATGAAGAGGCTGGCAGGTGAAAATAATAATTCTGCTCGAATTCCTTTCATAATTTTCTAAGTAGTTAAATCAAGATGGTTCGTGAAAGTATGGTCCAACTTACCTGCTTTTCATTCAATGATATTAGATTGAAGTTCTCAGTCAGTCCAGTAGTATATGAATGTGGAGAACATTGTGGTTGTGGATCTCATTGTAGAAACTATTTGACACAGCGTGGATTGCAATACCGGCTTGAGGTTTATTCTTCTTCTTCTTCTTCTTGTTTTTATTTACAGTGCTATGTTCCTGTTTATCTAGCATCTAATTAACGACATACGTATCCTTGTTCCTTGACAGGTTTTCCGTATTGCACACAAAGGTTGGGGTGTGAGATCATGGGATCCAATTGCTAAGGGCGCATATCTGTGCGAATATGTTGGGGAGATCTTGAGGGTTAAGGATGCAGAAAAAGATCTTGGAAATGTGTACTTCTTTGATATCACGATACCTGGGAACGGAAAAAAGGTACTACATTCTAATTTGTTCTCTCCTAATTGTTTGATAATTCTCAGGCGAGGGGATTGAAGAAGCATTTGAAGAGGCTTAATGCACCAAAGCATTGGATGCTTGATAAACTTGGAGGTGCATTTGTAAGTAAACGAGCAGTGTAAATTTAGTTTTTTGCAAGGCTTTAAGGGATTGAATGCTTACTGACAATGTAGTTGGGGGTTCAGAGGATGGCTAGAATTGGTATGATCATAGAATTGTCTATATTTATGAGTTTAGAATGATTGTATTGGTATGATCATAGAATTATGATGTCTGTGAATTGTGATAGTCTGAAAATTTGTGGTTGTGGCATGTATATGTGGGTCTTTACGACTAGATTACAGAAAACGTATTTTGTATAATTTTGTAATACATTTTTGTATAATTTTGTATAATTTTATCATACGTATTTTGTATAATTTGTAATACATTTTTTTTTAATTTAAAATATTTTATAATTTTATTTTTTTTTTATTTTTAATTAAAAAATCCGCAACGTTTATAAGCGTTGCCTAAATTACAGAAAACGTTGCTCTAAATAAATTCTGCAACGTTACTTACGTGCTTTAAATAAAAAAGTGCAACGGAAGATGCAACGTTACTTCCGTTGCTTTAATTAATTAGAGCAATGTTAATAGACGTCACGAAAAATTTGTAACGCCGTATTTGCAACGCTAATAGACGTTGCTTTAATTCTGCGCAACGTCTATAAGCGTTACAAACAGGCCCCTGTGGCGTAGTGTGACCAGGTTGTCAGAGAAACAATCCTTAAGCTTTGAGACATCCCATGCCTCGTGGCTGTCAAAGAAAAGATCAGAAACCTTCTCATAACTGTTAGGATTTGGCCCTTCATCAGTGAGAGGGATAGGGAAAAGGATCCCTTCAAGCCACTGATTTAGCCAAATATCAATTTTTTCCCATTGTTTACTGTCCATCTACCATAATTTCTAACATGTTTAATGCCTTTGTTTATTCCTTTCCAAAGCCAAGAGTTGGCTTGTTTTGGTTCAAAACTTTGGTGTTGGATATCTTTTTTAGAGAAGTATTTGAGTTTTAATATGGTGGCCCAAAGACTATTTGGGTAGGCTATCAACCTCCACCCTATTTTAGCAATCATTGCTTCATTCATGATCTCAATTTTTCAAAATCCAAGCCCACCATCCTCCTTGGGCTTGCAAATCGAATTCCAACTTTTGAGACAAAACCCTTTTTTCCCCTCAGTTTTCCCCCAAAAAAATTTCCTTTGCAGACTCACAATTTTCTTTTTTGAAGTTTTTGGAAGAATAAAGCAGTTCATTTGGTATACGGGGACAAATTCCATGACCGACTTGACCATTGTTACTCACCCAGCGGGAGAGAGAATGATACGTTTCCAACCTTTCAATCTGTTGGCAATTTTTTAGACTACCGGTTCAAAACTCTTAATTTTAGAGGTGTTTGTGAAAAGAGGGGATCCTAGATACTTGTCATCTATTTGGATTTTCCTAACTTTCAAAATTTTGATAATCATCCTTTGAAATTTGTTGGGGAATTTTTTACTAAAAAAGATTCCAGATTTTTGGAAGTTTATTAGTTGCCCGGATCCTTCTCCAAAATTTGTGAAAATTTTAAGAATGTTTTTTCTTTCCACCAAATCAGCATTGGCAAAGATTAGACAGTCGTCCGCAAATAAAAAGTGATTAATAGGAGGACTATCTTTTGTAACCTTTATACCATGCATGAGGCCTTTTCTTTGTGCTAGCATGAGGTAGCTCGAAAGAGCCTCCATACAAAGACTGAATAAGTAAGGGGACAAAGGGTCTCCTTGCCTAATTCCTCTAGAAGGGGTGAATCTGCCTCCAGGGCTGCCATTTAGAATGACAAAGGTGGAAGTGGTGCTTATACATTGGTGAATGAGGTTATTCCATTTTCCGCTAAAACCCATTTTTTTCAAAACCGCCAAAAGGAAACTCCGTTCGACACGGTCAAAAGCCTTAGACATATCAATTTTAATTCCCATATAGCTTTTTTTCCACGTTTTTTTTTCTTCATTGTGTGAACTAATTCATGGGCAATGATTATGTTATCTGAAATTTGTCTGTTAGGAACAAAGGCAGATTGGAAAGGTGAAATGATTTTATCAAGAAGGGGTTTGATCCTATTTGCTAAGATTTTCGACACAATCTTGTATGTGGTGTTACAAAGGCTGATGGGCCTAAAGTCGCTTGGGCTTTCAGGTTGATGAATTTTAGGAATCAAAGAAATGAAGGTGGAATTTAGCTCTTTGAGGAGGAAGCCTGTTTCGAAAAACTTTTGAACCATGGCAATTATGTCGTTAGACACAATATTCCAGTTTTTTTTGGAAAAACTCAGCCGTAAAGCCATCCGGACCCGGGGCCTTGTTTGATGGCATGCTAAACAAGGTGGATTTGATCTCAACTTCATCAGGAATTGAAGTAAGAGAATCATTTTCCAAGTCAGAGATGTGGCACGAAATATTTTCAATGAATTCTTGATTGATATTTGAACTAGAAGAGGTGGAAATGTTGATGAAGTGATCAATAATACAATTTTCAATATCATCTCTACTTTCGACCCAAATGCCATTTTTAGTTTTGATAGAACTATTCTGTTTCGTTTACTACGATTCCACGCTAAACTGTGGAAGAAACTAGATTTTTTATCCCCTAAGTTAACCAGTTTATCACCACTTTTGATTTTATTAAATGCCTCTTGAATGGAGTACCATTTTTTCACTTCAAGACTCAAAGTTTTTAACTCAGCAGTTCGATTTTTAGGATCAGTGTTCTCATTCCGAATCCTAAATTCTTCTTTAGCTCTAAGAAGCCTAGCATGAATATTTCCAAAATGGTATTTGTTCCAGTTTTTCACATTAGTCTTTACATTTGAGAGCTTTTTAACCATTTTAAAACTCGGAGAACCATCGATAAAAGTATTCCAAGATTTGGCTATTACTTACACGGAATGCTATTCACCTATCGCTTCTTAACTATCTACTCAACTATTGCCACTAAAATCCAAAACCACGTGGACCCTATCTTCAACGAAATCATTCTTTTTCTCCCAGTAAAATGGGATTTTTGATAAAGTACCCCTAGTTTGAAATGTACTAAATTAAAGTACCCCCGTTTTTTTTGAATTTTTCTAAAATACCCTTTTGTTGACCGTTTTTTTTCAATGTAGCGGTTTCCATCCGTTAGTGGGGGTTAAGTGTGAGGTGGCACTTACAAAATGTCAAATTCACCCTTGAGATTACACCACCACTTTAACACACCACCACCTAAACTCCCTACCACCACCACCA
>JAJJMA010330727.1:0-10961 GCA_023529015.1 Papaver nudicaule
ATGTCATGCCCAATATGCCGTGGCTCTTGCAACTGCAAGGCATGTTTGAGTATTCAAGCTGAAGATGGTGAATTTAAGGTCTGAATCAGGTTATAATTTCTTTAAATTTCCTTCGCATTGCATTTTTTGTTCTTTCTATTTTCCCCTTTCCATGGGTACAAGCCAGTTAACATCGATCTCACTTTCAGGATTTTATGAGAGATCAAAATAAGGTTAACAAAATCCTACAGTTCCATTATGTGGTCTGTGTGCTGCTTCCAGTACTGAAGAAAATCAACAAGGAACAAAGGCTTGAACTGGAAGTGGAAGCAAAAGTACGAGGAAAGTCTTCATCTGAAATTTCTATTCAGCAAGTAGGATGCATTAATGACGAGCAACTCTTCTGTAATAATTGTAAAACTTCTATTGTAGATTTTCATAGAAGCTGCTCAAATTGTTCCTACGACCTTTGCCTTAGTTGTTGTCAGGAGCTCCGTTGTGGAAACTTACCTGCAGGTAATGAAACAACCATGTTTGCTTACCTCAATAAAGGGGAAAGTTACATGCATGGGGGGAAACCTATCACGATTAAGCAGAGAAGCTCATCTAAACCGAAACATATAAATGGGTCGTCATCTTGTCCAAAGGCGTTGCCTGTCTGGAAAGCTAATAATCTCGATAGTAGTATTTCTTGCCCACCTAAGGAATTGGGTGGTTGTGGTAACTACAAATTGGATTTGAGATGTGTATTTCCACAAAATTGGACTGAAGAGCTAGAAAAAAATGCAGAAGAAATAGCTTGTACCTATGACTTCCCAGAAAGTTTGTATTCTTCCTCTCACTGTTCCTTATGCATTAGCTTGCGTGACACAACTCAGGGATTTGATACTAATGCACAAAAGGCAGCAACCAGGGAAGATTCAGAAGACAATTTTCTGTATTATCCAACTGGACAGGATATTAAAGATGCCATTGAACATTTCCAGAAGCATTTGGGCAGAGGTCAGCCTGTAATAATTCGAGACGTTCTTCAGAACACCCCGGATTTGAGCTGGGATCCACTGACCATGTTCAAGGGCTTTCTTGATCCTGACATGCCTGAAAATGATCAGAAGGTGGTGACCGCTATAGATTGCATGGATTGGTGCGAGGTCAGTGCCATTCAGTTTCACATATCGTTTTTAGTTCTTGTCCTTTAATTTGTGTGTTAGTAATGTTATATGCTTCTGTTTACTCCACAATTTGGATAGTAAGGCTAATCTCGCCTATTTATTTTATAGTAATTTCAAATAATATTATAATAAAGCTCTAAAATTTACTTATCAGGTAGAAATTGGAATTCAACAATTCTTTAACGGGTATCTAGAAGGGAGGATGCATTTAAATTTGTGGCCTGAGATGCTTAAAGTGAAGGAATGGCCTTCTCCAGAAATGTTTGAAAAACTGTTCCCTGATCATAATGATAGGTTTATCCATGCTCTACCTTTTCAAGAATATACGAATCCTAACTCTGGTCTTCTAAATCTTGCTGTGAAGTTGCCGAAGGAATTTTCGAAGCCTGACCTGGGTCCACATGTATATATTTCATATGGGATGGCTGAGGAACTTGGGCGCGGTGATTCTGTTACAAAGCTGTGTTATGATTTATCTGATATGGTAGGTACTACATTTGTGCTACTTGGTTGTGATCTATATTACTTTTTATATTTTAGTAAGTGCAGTTGATACACAAGTATTCCTGCTTCTTTAACATTGTATTGGCATCGAGCTTGTAAATATACTAGCTGGTTTGGTATTCGAGCCCTCAGAAAAATTGATATGCGATTTTTTTTTTTGAACCTGCACCCCCAAACACACACACATACACAACCCTATAGTTAGTAGAAAACTAACTGCACTTATGTTTTGCTGTTAATCTATACCCCCAGGTAAATGTTCTGACACACATTACAGAGGTTGTTACTTCTTTGGAACAGTATAGTAAGATACAAAAGCTAAAGAAAAAACATGAAGATCAAAACCGAAGGGAGTCTCTCTTGTATAGGAAGCTAGTGAAAAAAGTGAAGGGTGGACAAGATTTGGGGATGGAGAACATTGAAAAAGCCGGCACTAGTAAAACACGTGATGTTATTGGACAGATGCCATTTCCAAATGCAGTTACCCAGGTTTCTTCTGTCCTAACAACTAAAGCTGAAGATGGTACTATTCTTGTGAAAGATGAAATGGTGTCTGATACTGATGAGAACAGAGAAATCTGCAGCACCTTGGGAAAAGGTCCAGTTTCGAATTCCTTTGGTGCGCAGTGGGATGTTTTTCGAAGAGAAGATATACCAAAGCTGCAGGAGTACCTCAGAGTTCACTTCAAGGAGTTCAGGCACATATACTGTTCTCCAGTTGAACACGTAAGCAATCAAGAAAACCTTTTTGAATTCTTTGGTGGTTCATCTATATTAATAGTTATGAGTACATGTTTTCTTTTTCTGCAGGTTGCTCATCCAATTTTTGATCAATGTTTCTTTCTTGATTCAACTCACAAAAAAAAGCTTAAGGATGAGTATGGTGAGTACTTTATGTTTGTCCTTGTTTGTTGCATGATTGGGAGTAAAAAGTTGAAACTAACTTCCTAGCGCTTCTTGCAGAAATCGAACCTTGGACTTTTTATCAGAACCTTGGTGAGGCCATCGTTGTTCCAGCTGGATGTCCATATCAAATAAGATATCTCAAGGTAAATTTAATGAGATACTGGAGAAACTGAATGCTCCATATTCTGCTTTCACTGGATAAAAACACGGCAATAAGCACTGCCATGTCAACGAAGTATTGACTTGACTAATGTGGCATACCTTGCATAGTGCTCTTGGATGAGGTTCCTCCAAATTAGAGTGTAATATTGAAATGGTTAATTTCTGCCTTCTTCGTGTGTTTCGATAATGATCATGCATTGAAAACATGTGCATTGCAGTTCCCCTGGGTTAAGAGACAAATTTCGTCTCTCTAACTTCTGTAGGGTTTGTTTATCATTGCTTGGTAAAGCTGCATGGAAAACTTTCCTTTAATATAAACATATGGTTGGTGATGTAACTCTTTCATGTGATTTTCAGTGTTGCATTAACGTGCAAATGGATTTTGTGTCTCCTGAAAATGTTAGCAAGAGCATCCAGTTAGTTGATGAACTCCGGTTACTTCCGAAGGACCATAAAGCCAAACAAGACAGGCTAGAAGTAAGATTAAATAACGGCTGCCAACATATCCTTCTTTTCTTTTGCCACGTGTTTATAGAAATTCTATACTTGATGGTAAAATTAATATTGTTGTGTGATGCAAAACAGGTGAAGAAAATGAGTCTCTATGGTATTAATGCAGCAATCAAAGAAATCCGTGATCTCACATCATCAACAATGTAAGTTTTCTTATAGATGTTGAATTTTGTGGTTTAACTATTATAGTTGCAGAAAAGCGAACTGGATCTACTTGAACATCTGAAGTGAACACCAGAATGCCTATAGGAGCACTTCACAACTTTGTGCTGAGCATATATATAATACAAAAGAAAATAGTTTCAATTCCATGTGTTCCATGCTTATTTTTCTTTGCACTTCACAACTTTTCTGTCTCCAATTGTTGTGTATAGTGTATGGTTAGGGATCTTATTGGTCATCCTCTCCGTAGATTAAAGTTAGCATATTAACTTCATTCTTTGCAAGGTGGCCTCTCATGTCTTTGTTTTTTGTTTCTCCTGATGAATTTGCGCCGTTATGGAAAAAGGTACTGTAGAAAGTGCTAAGATACTAGATATTGTGCAATTGTTACAGCTATATATTTGATAGTACACATAAGCTAGATTGTAATGTTACTTCATTTAGCACACAAAAGGTGTACCTGTAAATAGTTTCCGTTCATTTCATAAGACTCCTTTCTGGACGTAGCTTGTTTTATTTTACCATTTGAAAACCTATAGAATCTATAGCATACTCTTTTTACTTTTCTGAATAACAAATATGTGTTTCTTTGCTCTATATTAGTTGTGAGTTTTTCTGTTGAGCAGTCTTTATGTCTTGATGTTTTCTCTTTTTAACACACAAAAGGTTTACCTGTATAAAGAGTTTCTGTTCATTTCCTAAGACTCCTTTCTGGAAGTAGCTTGTTTTATTTTACCATTTGAAAATCTATAGCATACTTTTTACTTTTCTGAATTACAAATATGTGTTTCTCTGCTCTAGTTGCAAGTTTCTGTTGAGCAGTCTTTATGTCTTGATGTTTGCTCGTTTGCTTATTAAGCTTTCAGTGACAGACGTTTCACTAACAACTTTACTATATCCGGTTGTATATAAACTCAGGAAGAACATGTGAAGGACAAGTACTGTCGCTGTGGAGTCTCCCTATGAATACTTGATCATGTACACTAGTGTTACTGGATATCCTCATAGTATATGGCCTTTTTGATTTTTACCCTCCCTAGCACACAGGGCATTCATAATTCGTTTGTCCTTGCATAGTTTACACAGTTTAGGCGTGTGCAGGGTAGCATAGTAATGTATTATACATAGCCTAGTCTTCTTTATTATTTGGTGGTTGTTTTTTTACAGATGCATCTGTACACTTATGTCTTTGCTACTCCAGATGCATTCAAGTGGAATAAGATTTTTTTGTTGCCCCGCCTCAATGAAAGTAAATCCCTTCCTGCCTTCCATGTATATGTTCTTCCAGCACTTGGATCCATGCATTTGTGCTTGATAATTATTATGTTCTTCAATTCATAACGGATTAGTTTTCTGTGTGCATCGAAATTGCTAGATCTAACCAAAACATTCCTCAGATAAAAAAAAAAAATCGTACTAGGAGTACTTGTCAGTGTTTTATTACAGTTGTTATGGATCCTCTTAGATATTGTTGCACTAAAAGAAAAAGGAATCAGATGCCTTGGCAAATCAACTAGGATGACTACCGCAATGGAGTCTACTGTTCGGACAGTCTAAGATCTTCATATTACTGTTTACTTATTGAAACGACAAGTTATCGACTAATTGTGATACTGGACTACTCTGGAAAATTTAGACTTGTGCACTTACTGTCAACGTATGAGGACTCAAAGTTGAAGCCTTTTTAGTTCATCTGTAACTTGAATAATAATTGACGTCTTGTTTCTCTACTTAGTTTTTGAATTATAAGGGTTTCAAAAAATGGTGAAATGTCTAAGTTATCCTTCTAATAATTATTACCCAAAAATACCCTCACTCTAATTATAAATTTAAATACTTAATCTCTAAAATAAATAAATAAAAACTTCTCCCCCTCTCCTCTCCTACCTCTCTTTTCTCTACCACCATCATTTCCTCCATATTTTTCCATTCTCGAATTAGGATCAATGGATGCAACCAACACCTGTGGAACAATGGAGTACCAAAGGTAAGAATTGAAACCTACTCGTTATTTCAGAGATAGGTGCTTAAACTAGGTCACATCATGGAAATCAAATAAAAAAACGTGAACCAAAACTACTTATGGCTCCTTATAGTAGTCGTAACAAACAAGTTACGTCCAACACATGAAGAACATCTAGATGTAACTCTAGTTCGGTAGAATTATTGTACCATGTACGGCTTCTGACACAAGCCGTAAGCTATTAGGAAGTAGCCGAAACACTTACGGTCACTTACGGGTTTTAAATTTGTAGCCGTAACTTAGATTAAGGTGAAGTTTATTTGTCTCGCAAAGTTACGAGCCGTAACTATGTAACTACTAGACTATGTGTACTTACGGCTGATTTGCATGTATACTTCACAGCCGTAACTGTACATATGGCTGATTTTCATGTATACTTAACAGCCGTAACTATACATACGGCTGCTTATGGAGTTTACATAAGGCCACATCAGGATGACCTATGATCCAACTTCAACAGTCAATGTATGGAAACAACACGACTTAGACAAGTACAATATATTAGAAGAGGAGTTGCTTCAAGTTCCCGGCACAAAATATACTGAGAAAGGCTATTTGCGATGGTTTCACCATTGGGGTCATCCTTATGTGATCAATCATGATAAAGAAGCTATCCAATTGCTCATTGCGGATCAGAAGAGACTCAAGAAGGCTGCTGAAGGCACGGGTGTAAAGCATTTAGAGTTCTGGAAGAATTTGACCAAAATGGGTATGTAAACTATTGGATTTTATAATTACATCACACTTTAGAGTCCAAAACTATCATAATTTATGTTGATATCAAAACAACAAAGGCGAGTTCAGCTGTTGGTAGCGAGTATGTGTGGCAACATCTCCAACAACAAAACAATGGGAGTGGGAAAAAAAATAGTTTTTAGGAACCGTATCGAACATATACATGACACCAGCAAGAAAGGAGATGAGCTTTTTGCGGAGCTAGAGACCTGCAAGAGGAGTAGATAAACTTCTTCTTCTCGCCAGCCTCCTCCTTCATCTTCTCGCCGGCCTCCTCCTCCTCCCTCGTCTGATGAAGAAGATGTGACGCCCCAAAATCCACGTACTTAGAATTTTAAAAGATCGTTCTATATTCTGAGGCATTAAGGTTCTAAAACATTCTTTAAACTCTTAACTACAGATTCTAATTAATGATTAACCCGAAATTTACAAACCCCTCTCTGAAAGTATTACACGAACACCTCTCAAATGATACATATACGATAATGAGTCGGTTTTCACATAAGATATACACAAAACAAGCATAATAAAAGTTAACTCACTAACAACGTTATGCTCATCCAAGCTTTCAAATCCATCAACGATCATCGTCACGTGCACTTCTTGATCTGTCTCTGAAACAAGAAGTGGAAATTGGTGAGCACATCATCCCAAAGGGGTGCCCCGTAGGAAAATAACTAACTGTCATATAATCACTAGAATGATTTGAAAACAATGCAGGTTTTACAGAAAACAAGTAAAACATATTAAAACAATAATAATAATAGTTTGACGGATATATAAACCAACTAACCACCACACATTCACCAGAGATATACTTGAGTGATATAATCCTTTGGAGTAGTAAGGTTGACTCTTGTGGATTCTTCGATGATCATTAAAGCGCCCTCTTTGTAGTCTGATTTAGATTTATGTACTTTACCGTATACCTCCGTGACTCTACAGAATGTCCTCCCAGTCTTCATTAACTCTCTGAGTCAACACCATCACCTACAACCTCAGCGTTAGAGTTACCAATCAAGGACGGTAAACCATCTTGTGGATAAGTTATTTTATTTTTGAGTCTCCATGGAGCAAACTTCTCCGGAGACAAACACAGGCGTTCTCACGACTACATACCAAGTTTGATGTACGACGGCCTTCACAAAAATGAGCAAAGCGGAAGATTGGTAAAAGAT
The DNA here is from genome assembly GCA_023529015.1 of Papaver nudicaule. Classification (NCBI taxonomy): domain Eukaryota; kingdom Viridiplantae; phylum Streptophyta; class Magnoliopsida; order Ranunculales; family Papaveraceae; genus Papaver; species Papaver nudicaule. The sequence continues at coordinate 7,335 of JAJJMA010330727.1, forward strand.
TTGAAGGTGATTTATATACACCACCTCCCTACAGGTGTATATTTTTATGTGTACAAATTTCGTGTCGATCCAATTCGTGGATCAAGAGATATGGCGCAAACATTGTAGTGCACACCGAAGTAAGTAGACAGAACGTACGTACGAAGCCAAAACAGTTGCTGCGGAAAGCTCGTGAGGAATTCTTGGGTAAAATTTATATACAAACTCCCTTTTAATGCCTACAACTATGTGGTAAAATTTCATACAATAACTCCATGTGGTTTGAGAAATATGGCGTGCACATTGAGGAGAAGAAAAGCTGCCAGAATTTCCTGCGCCAACAACTTTTGTTGAGAAGGAACAGCCAATGTGAGAAATCCACAAGGGATTTTGGAAATATTTTCGGACACAATCTTTCTATGTATGTCTCCCAGAACATACTAAAATTGCATACCAATCAAGCAAGGGGATTGGGAGATACGACATGAACACTACAGCACACACGAGACGCGCAGTCATGAATCATGTACAAGACCACGTCAAGTACTGCGGAAAATCTACGAGGAGCCTCGAAGAGAATTTTGGACACAACACTCCCCTGGATGTCTACTACCATGTGTCAAAATTTCGTGATGATAAAACAAGGGAGTTAGGAGATATGACGCAAACACCAGGAAACACGCAAGACGCGAATTGTTGGAATTTACAATGAATAGGCTATGACGCAAAGCTCATAGCGCCAGCATCCACGGCGCTACCAAGTCCATGGCGCCCTACCTCATGGAGCTTTATTACTCAGTAAAGATGGCAAGGTAAACATCTTCATCAAGTAGTTCACCTATTTTAACTCCAACACCCTCTTCAACGACTGGGGACTTGGCGCAATCATCGTGCTTTGGAGGAATTCTCTATAAGGGGATACCGAGAGTATGGGATCCCCACAATAAACACGTTAAGAGGATATATAAGACGGGACGACACATGGTTACCACTGGATTGGTCATTGTTTCGTAAAGCATCGGTGCTCCACCTCACTCAACACTACGGATTCAACTCTGAACACCAATGGCCGCGTCTTGCTTACTGGAAAGTACGCCACCCGAGCTTGCATCAAAGGCGTTGCTTAGGAAATTAGATAATTGCAGAACCACTCGCCAAGTGGAGACGATCAAGGAGAAACAAGGACTTGATCACGACAAGAAGAAGGAGGAAAAGTTCTCTGCTAAAACGGGTAAAACCTCTCCCTTCCTTTTATTTTCTTGGCTAAGACCTAGCCTATGTATGTATTCACATACATGACACTGGGGACCTCACTAAACATAGTATCCCTTTATCTAGAAAAGTCACGGCGCCGCAGGAGCTTGTGGCGCCACAAAGGTTGTGGCCCATGAAACCTATGGCGTCACGAATGATAAAAAAAAAAAACAAATTTAGGGTTTTGCACCATGGCCACGGCGCCATGGCCACACCCGTAATCCCACTAGCCTTCATGGAGCCATGGCCTCCTGCTTGCCTCGGCAATCGTGGTGCCAACCACAGCATCCCCCATCTCGGCAATCGTGGTGCCAACTACACTTGCATGTTTTCACACGCGCATAGTCTCATTCCCAGCTTTACATCATAGCTATAGCTCACATTATAATATTAGCTCGTTATAACCTCTGCTAATCTTGAATAGAAAACCTAAGGCTATTAGGATTGCTATCACCATCTGAGTGCTTAGTATGAAACATTATTTTTCCACACTAACCAGGGGACTTAATGTAGATGGTGAAAAATGGAAGAGGGACAAAAATGTAATTTTGCCTTACCTAAAGGCAATTGCCTACTCATGCACATCTCTGTAGCTCAGAATACAACCTATTCTACGAGCTGAATGTACTCTCTATGAGTTCTCTCTTATAACTCCCGGTGAAGAGGATGATATCATGGTGTAGTACCGATAACCCCACCAACGCGTAAACCCATTAATTTACTTCATGTCGACATCGCCTCGAATTCCTCGATATCAAAACTAAATTACTCACTGGTGCTATGGTGGAGAATTAATAGAGACGCACCCTCTCGGGTTTCCTCCTCAATATTCAAAGACCTCGGGCCCTCGCCTAATCTCGGTCAAGACGGAGACGCACCCTCTCGGGTTTCCTCCTCGATATTTACGACTCAACATCTGAGTCTTAATGAAAACCTCAGAAACATCGTAGCTCTAGGCATTGTCCTGAGTTTCCCGAACAATATACGAACATCTGAAATAGCTTAAACGCACCTTGTGGAGGGTAAAACACCTTCGGGACACGTGTCGGCATCAGAGGATTCGACCCCGACAACAAATATCGCAGCTTTGCTTCGGGACTGACCTACAGAGTTTCCCCGAGACAGAACTCGGCGAGGAAAGATTCGCACCAGTCATCGAAGGATAAGACGTGCGAAGACATCTTCGGATGGATCTCACCGAATGAACCGCCTTACTCGACAAGCTCTGACTCCACCACGATTGGGTTGTCTGTCTTATTAGTTGTAAACCACTCAGACTCGGCCTATATAAGGCGAGCTCGTGAAACTTTGTAAGGGTTGGATTTTTGGTGTAACCTAAGTGGTGTGAGTGGGATTAGGTCTGTATCTCCTCTAACTCCTTAGGATCATATCCATGTACTAGTTAGGCAGAAATACGATTCATTGTTATACTCTACCTCTTGTTATCTGTTTATAATGTTATCTTCGGTATTAATCTTATGGTCTTCGCACTATGCGTAATTCATACATAAACTTTGGTGTGATTAAGATTTGATGGTTGTAGAGTATAAAGTACCCATGCAGATTTTACACTCACACATTTTGGCGCTAGAAACAGGGACTGATTAAAACAACTTAGGGTTTGCCTGTGATTTAGGGTTTTCAAATTTTTTGGGATTTTTTTTCTTCTAGGGTTTCTAAAAACTCTTTTTCAAAAGCGTATTTTCACCATATTTTCATTTCAAGCTCCATCACCATGGATATCTAAAGATCTTCAAAGCTTTAGCATGTCCAAGGGTTTCGAGCAAATCATCAGCATGATAAGATCGAAGTCTTTTTAAGGATTCCAAACCTTGAAACACATAAATCTAATCAACAGCATATCAAACCTCTTCAACATACATGTCTTTTGATAAAAACCAGGGAAAGTGTCATTCTCAGTCACAAGAAACAATCATAAAAGTTCTAGGTTTATTTTAGGATATTTTAATAAAATAGACGGAATAATTATACACACCAGACTATTAGGGCATACCGACAACTATGGACCTCACTTGTCGGCTGCATCTTGTAGGGACATACACAGAAAAGACGTCAAGACGGATCATCAAAATGAAATCATCGGAGGAAACCTCGGGTCAAAGCGTCCATTGCAACTCAATGATTCATTCAAGGGAAAAAATCAGCCCATGAAGCAACATCACCGGAAGGATTCACAAAAGAGATAAAGACGGAAAGGAAATAATGATTGTTGCTGAGGCAAGGAAATTCGAACCATGGCAGTTGGAACCTATATTTTATTCAACAAAAGACCTTCCCGGAGAGGGCCCGAGCAACACCCCCTTGATAGTAACTATAAACATAAATGAAACTGTGCGAGTGTAAAATCTGCATAAGTATTTCACACTCTACAGC
>JAJJMA010330728.1:0-12607 GCA_023529015.1 Papaver nudicaule
AAATCTGAAATTGTTGAGTCTGATCTTACTGATGTCATTATGGTCTACTTAAGAGTAAATATCCAACGTCCTCTTACTCAAAAAACAGTCATTTTCATCAATGGAAATATGACCACCCTAGTCTTTGAACCAATGAATCCACCTGCAGTTTACTGTACAGGATGTAACCGTCTAGCTCACTCCTTGAGAAACTGTCCATTATCTCATAATGAAGCTCTGGATGACATCTATTCACCAAGTAACTCTCCTGTGGTCTTGAGTGATGATTCTAGTGAGGACTTTAACTCTCCTAGCAATAATCTCGACTTTTTTGAGTCTGCTTATGATATGGCTATCTCAAGTGATGATAGTCCTTCACCCATCCCTAGTATGCAGGAAATGTTGCAAGATATTCAAGCTTTGGAGGAACTTGATCAAGTTATGGCTCTCTCTAGTGATTCTGATGTTTCTTTTCACTCTGCTTCGTTTTCTCCAATCTCTATTCTGGGTAAACGCTATGATCATCCTTCTCCTGATTCACCTGAATCTCCTCCTAGACATCGCACTTTCACTAGAGGTGAGTCCTCCTCCATGCATGAGCTGGTTAACCATCCTTCCTTTTCCTTGGGCTCTTCCTCCTCTACTGGGCTTCTGCAGGATATTCCAAACTCAAGCCTAGGTATACACCTTAGCCCAGTCCCTGAATACATTTCATCTGACTCTGATAGCCCGTTTAGAACTCCGATCGGATTCGGTTTATCGGATTCGGATCCGGATATGGTTGACCTGGTTTCACCAAACCCGGATAACATCCAAATTTTAAGGGCAACAATAGCGATTAGAGAAACCATTCCTACACCTGCTTTTATAATCACTTTCTCAGACTCAGAGTCTGAATCTCATTCATGTAACACAATTTCTACTACTTGTGCAGTAGATTATGACCCTACTGAAATTTCAGAGTCTGAATCAATTGAATCTATGCTTAACCATGATAATTTAGCAACTCATGCATCACCATCTAGAATCATCAGCATTAATGAGTATGGCTCAAACTTATACCCCTTTGGATCTGATAACAACAATCAAGATGAAGATACACAAGATAGAACTCAAGCTGATCATTTGGGGATTTTCCAGACTCAGGAACCGCAGGTAACCTTTTCGATCTTAAACACTTTTCTTTTTAGAAATTGACTGGTATTAATATTGCTTAATTCATCTTATTGCTTTCATTATTCCTTGAAAATATTCAGAATCTAGTATAATAAGCATTAGTAGTATTTCATATGATCTTTATAATATTGAAAGTGATAACTGTTCTAAGCATTATCTACAGATAATTAGAAACTAGGTCTTATTTAACAGTTAATTTTAGCATATTAGTGATTCAAAATCTAAAACTTCTTTTATAGTTCTTAATTAGAAATTTCACAATGAACATATTATCTTGGAATTGTCAGGGCCTAGGTTCCTCAAAAACTGCTTCTCACCTAAATAAACTATGTATGAGTCATAAACCAGATTTTCTTTTTTTATCTGAAACTAGAAATAATGAAAACAAAACCCAACTAACTCTGTCTAGTTGTGGTTTTGCTAAGTCTCATCTTGTCAACCCAGTAGGGATGTCAGGAGGTCTGGCTTTAGCATGGGCAGATCACCTATCTGTAGAAATTCTCAATTCATCTAGAAGAATGATTCATATTCTAACTAAGGATAAATCCAAACCAAATTCTTCAGAAACCACTATGTCATTTGTCTATGGAAATCCTTCCAAAAAAGATAGAATAAAAGACTGGCTATTTTTAGAAGAAATGGCTCAACAAATTTCAACTCCATGGGTTATAATAGGAGACCTGAATATAACCCTTTCAGCTAGTGAAAAAAAAGGGGGTAAGCCATTCAATAATCTAGAAGCCTTAAAAATAAACTCAATAATAGAAAACATAGGGCTAGTAGATTTGGGCTATATAGGGCCAACTTTTACATGGTCAAATAAACAGAAATTTCCTAAAAAGATTCAGGCCCGCCTAGACAGATCTTTAGCAAATATTGACTGGTTAGCCACCAATCCAAATGCTACTGTAACTCATCTTCCAGCAATTGCTTCTGATCATAGTCCAATACTGCTAAATAGTAAGCCTTTTGAAACATCTAAAGCAACTCCTTATAGATTCTTTAGCCTATGGCTGGAAATCCCAGAAGCTTTAGAAATCATTCAACAATGCTGGGACTCAACCATTAGAGGATCTCCCCAATACATCGTAGTTAGCAAGTTAAAGCTAGTAAAAAAAGATCTCATAAAATGGAACAAAGAAGTTTTCGGAATGATACAAACCAACATTAAAAATATTCTAGATAAAATAAACAGACTTCATGCAAGCAATAGCTTAGGAGAAAAGGATCAAGAAATAGAAAACAACATAAGTGACCTTGAAATCTTATATGATCAGGAGGAAAAAATATGGAAGGAAAAATGTAAAGATAATCAGATTCAGTTTGGAGATAGAAACACCAAATTTTTTCATAGCTGTACGCTAAATAGAAGAAGGAAACAGCGCATTACAGCCATAACTGATGCTAGTGGAATAACCCATACCAAACATAGGGATATATCAGATACACTGACTAAACACTTCAAGAATATAGCTAATGAACCTTTTAACTCATCTAACAAGGATTACCTAAATCTTTTCCAATCAGAAGTTACTCATAATGAAAACAAATTCCTCACAGCTATTCCATCTAGCTTAGAAATTACTAAAGTAGTTAAAGCTCTAGCCTCGGATAAATCCCCAGGTCCTGATGGCTTCAATGTCAAGTTTTTCACTCACCAATGGCCATTGATCCAACAGGATGTAACCCTTATGGTTCAACAATTTTTCCAAACAAAACATCTTCTGAAAGAAATAAATACGACTTTTCTAACTTTAATCCCAAAAATAGATAACCCAATATCTCCTAGTGACTTTAGACCAATCAGCTTATGTAATACAACCTATAAAATTATTTCAAAAATTTTAGCAAATAGAATCAGACCCATCCTTTCTAGAATAATCTCTCCTTTTCAATCTGCTTTTATGAAAAATAGAAGAATAACAGATAACATTGTTATGTCACAGGAATTAATACACACAATGCATAAATTCAAAAAAAAGAAAAAACTAGTAGGACTAATGGGTTTAAAACTAGATATGAGTAAAGCTTTTGATAAAGTTAGTTGGCAATATTTGATGGATATAATGAATAAACTAGGTTTCTCAGAGGATTGGTGTAACCTAATTAACCAATGTATTAGCACTCCAGCCATAGCTGTCCTATGCAATGGAGTTGCAGGGGATTTCTTCAACCCTTCTAGAGGAATAAGACAGGGAGACCCACTGTCTCCTTATTTATTTTTACTATGTATGGAGGGTCTTACTAGGTTAATAAAGCAAGGTGAAAACCAAGGTTTGATTCATGGTGTTAAAGTAGCTAGAGAAAGTTTGCCTATCTCTCATTTGCTCTTTGCGGATGATTGTATAATTTTTACTCATGCTAGTTTAGTTGAAGCTAGAAACCTTCTCAAAATCTTAAATTATTTCTGTGAGGTCTCGGGTCAAAGTATAAACTTTCAGAAATCAGGGATTTTTTTTAGTAAAAATTTCCCAAATAAATTTGGTAAATTGATAATGAGTATTTTAAAAGTTAGGAAAATCAATTCAGGAGAGACATACTTAGGTACTCCCATGTTCACCTCTGAGTCAAAAATTAAATGTTTTGACTCTATGGTTAAACGTTTTAAAGGGCGTCTGCAAAATTGGAAAGGCAGACAACTCACTCAAGCAGCTAGAACCATTGCGGTTAAACACACTCTTGAGTCTGTTCCCATTTACCAAATGGGATGTTTTAAACTCCCAGTGGAAACTACCGACCAACTCATTTCGCTACAGAGGAAATTCTGGTGGGGAAAGAAGGAAGGTAAAAGAGATCTTATCCTAAAAGCTTGGGATGCTCTATGCAAACCAACTAATGTAGGAGGTTTAGGTTTTAGGAATCTAAAAGCAAATAACAAAGCACAATTAGGAAGGTTAGCTTGGAACTTGGTTTCAAACCCAGAAGCGCCATGGGCAATTCTTCTGAAAAATAAATATTTTAGAAAAGTTTCTCACCCATTAGAAACTAAGATCAACAAAACAGGTTCATGGATGTGGACTTGTATCCAAAAAGGACTAAACTATATCAAACCTTTTGTTTTCTGGGAAATAGGAAATGGTAACTCAACCAATATTAGGAATGATAGGTGGATACCTGGTATATTTCCTATTCCGGAAATATCATTAGATTCAGACCTAGTTTATGTTAAGGATCTTATAGATCAGTCTACCAACTTGTGGAAGTCAGACTTGATTTATAATTCTTTTGATAGGAGGACAGCTGATACAATTCTTAGCTTAACAATAAACCATAATAGTAGGGACATTCCAAGATGGATGTTAGAAACAAATGGAAACTTTACAACTAAATCACTATATAGAGCTTTAACCAACTTTATGGTCATTCAAAACTCTCATTGGGATAAACTGTGGGCTATTCAAACAGCCCCTAGAGCTAGAAATTTTGTATATAAATGCATGCAAAATATGGTTTCTTGTGCAGCTGCTATCTCAAAATTCATTGATGTCCCAAATGTCTGTCATATGTGTTTAGGAAATAATGAAACCTTAGAACATATGTTAATTGAGTGTCACTTTGCTAGAGCAACCTGGTTTGCCTCTGGCTTTAGTCCTTTTCCTCAAGACATAGAAACACCAACAATAAAGGATTGGATCATTAGCTGGGAGATTGAACCAGCTGGATGGGACTCAAATCAAGGTTCTTGGAGTAGTTTCTGTGCTGCTATGATATGGCACATTTGGAAAGCTAGATGTGAAAAGGTCTATAAGGGTCAAAACCAATCTCCCTTGGCTGTGATGAAGAGAGCTGTAAAATTTTGGATAGATAACAATAGACCAAAAAGAAATCTAACTAGACAGCAACAAACTTTAGTTAGAGATTCTAAGACAACCTGGTTAACACCAAGTGACAAAGGAATCAAAATCAACCTGGCAGTTAAATGGAAACCAGGAAATCAAACTATTTGTTATGCTCTAATTGCTAGAGATTCTAATGGTTTTTGCAGGGAGGTGAGAGCTCAGTCCATGACAGCACTCAGCAGGGATGAAGGGGAGATCATAGCAGTCACTGCAGCACTCAATTGGGGAATGGAGCTCACTGAAGAAAATATAGAAATTGAGGGCCAAAGTAAAGCTATTCAAGGAATCATTTTGGGAGAAACAAGCGGAAAGCGGTGGCAAACTAGATCTCTTTGGAACAACACGGGAAAAATGGTGCTTCAAAGGCTAAGGCAAAGCAAAGTGTGTGTCTTTAATTTAATCTCTAAGGAGGCAAACCTAAGTGCTTTAGCTTTAGTTCAAAAGCTACAAGCTACTGAAAACTTTTTATTGAAGCAATCTCCTCCATGCTTCCTTTTTGATGTAATATCTAACGAGGCACGCCTCAATCTCGCTAGGCGAGAACAACCAGCTGTTTTTACTTCTTAGTTTTATATTAAGGTTTTATTATCAAAAAAAGAACTACAAATAGTAATTTTCATTGTTTGAAGAAAATCAGCTTGGGGGGATGATGTTTTTTGTTTGTGTCAAACAAATAATTAATTTGGTGGAGATGATGTAAGAGTTTCTTGCACGGGGGAGGAAGTTAACATAGGAAAGTTGAACTGGATGATCACTCCCAGTAAAGGTAAGACCATCATTCATCATTTATACGGTTATACCTCTTATCCTGCCAAATTTTGTTTAATTTGTTGGTGTTGGCAGAGCACACAGTTACAATGAAACATACCTTTTGATTGTGTACAAATTAAATTCTGTTTCTAGCTAACCAAACATGATAAGTGGATTCATCTTCAGAGGCCAAATGCATAGCCTTCAGAAATAAGTTCACTTTTTTGCTTACGTTTGTATTGTAGGTTTACTACACCAAAAGGTTCTCATATGGAAATGGAACAGTTCACAAGGATGATTGCGTATAAACGATATTGAAGTTATTAAGAAGATGGAAATTGTTGAATGTGTGTTAAAGCTAGCAAATGTGTGTTAATGCCAACATCAGTTCAATGCCTCAAAGTGACCCCTATAATCCTGGTAAAGATGAGGTTGGTGTTCACTAACCATAATATTAATTTCAGGGTTGTTTTGCATTTTTTTCTTTCTTGAAACATGGTAATACAGAGGAAAGTTTTTTTTTTTTTTTTTGGTTCTTTAATTTCTTGAATTTTTTTTTTTTTTTTTTGCGTTTCAAAAGATGGATATCAATCAATTAGTTAACATTCACCTAAGGTCCCTTAACTTCAAGTAGCTCCACACTTTGTTGGTAAGCTGAAGTTAGATGCTCATATATCATTTGCGCTTAAATGTCATCATCTGAAATTCCATAATGTTAAATAGTACTTGCTGTCTTAGCTCAAATGGCAGAGCATGTGGTTTTCAACCATGTAGTTGTGGGTTCGACTCCCACAGGTGGCAAGATTATTTAAGCAGACTAATACCTTGAATGCTTTTGACAGCAATACCAAAGACGTACATTTGGATAGCGTGTCTTAGATGAGAAAAAGTGGGGGGTTTCTAGATTATGTTAGTAACTTGGTATACTTGGAATGGGACTCGCATATACAACTATGATAGTTTTTCGCATGATCTTAGAGTGTATACATGCTGAAAAGATAGATAGTTCAAAAGGAAAGTCCATCAGCTCCTACTACTGGAAAAACAAAAGGTAGCTTTTTAAATTCCCGGATGGGTCCTTAGGAATCGTCCCATCCGGGGCCATCCAAAGCTGAAGTAATTCATGGCCGTCCATCTCCTTTCATCCAACGCAAGATTTTCTAATCATATGCGGTCGAGATTTTATTATTTTTTGACGGCATATATGCCGTGACCCAGATGGAACCTAAGCCACCGTTATAACCCAATCTAACCATTAAGGTTCAAAGGATGGAGGCTATATCAACTATTTTCCTTTTAATCAAAGTCATGGTTTGACTATGAAAAAAAGGAAATATGAAAGAAGTTTGATTCAAGTCCAAAGCCTACTGGAACTGGATGCATCGTGACATGGTCTCTTGCTTATGAAAAGATCAACGAAGATTCTCAAGTTCCCTTCACTTATCTACCTTTCTGCCATCAGGTCATTGAAGACATGCACAAAGACCTACGCACGACTCTGAATAAATTATCGATGCCAGCTATATACGTGAACTCAAATCATATACTGTGGAGAATCGTAGGTTACAACGGTTTGTGTCGTTTTTGTTGATCCCTAGCATGACATTCCACTATTATGGTCTATTCAACTATTTATGGAACATGGTTTGCACGGATTATTGTAGTACCGATCAATTAGTATCTAATTTGGAAGAAGTACTGAATTTTGTGTTAAAATTATAAAGAGCAAAATGTTAAGAGTATTAAAAGAGCACTAGGTATCACCCCCGGCTGATTTGATCCGACCAACCAAACACCGAAAGCATAAGCACCGACTAACTCTAGAATCTGCTAACCCACGGCCGGGGCTGTAGGCCCCGGCTGATTTGAGACGACCAACCAAACACCGAAATCATAAACCCCGACTAACTCTAGAATCTACTAACACAACGATGGAATTTTATTAGTCCAGGATAATATCTATAAAAATTAACAAAAAAGGTTGAGCCCCGGCCGTAGGCTGATGTGATCCGACAAACTAAACATCGGAAACTTAAGCCAACCAACCAACTTTAGAATTTGCTAACCCATGGCCGGGGCCTATAGCCCCGGCTGATGTGACCCGACAAACTAAACACCGGAAATTTGAGCCAACCAACCAACTTTAGAATTTGCTAACCCACGGCCGGGGCCATAGGCCCGGGCTGATGTGACCCGATCAGCATAACACTAAAGTTTTATCAGTCCGGATTACACCTATAAAAGTAACAAAAAGGTTGAGCCCCAGCCGTAGAATCAACAATAGTTTTATCAACACAAATCTATCTCTCGAGTTTTCTCACTCCATCCTTCTAAATCAAATAAAAGATAATTGGAATGCACATTTGATTGGTGAAGACAGGCCAGCCAGAGATATGAACCTTCAATAAACAGAATATAGTATATGTAACTCACAATACTCAGTTCCGTGGAAATTCAACCTTCACTGGATCAATACATTTTTCACTACTGCTAGGTTCAAAGATGGTTACAAACATCTAAAATCAAGTCAATTACAGTACTATTGTACTACCTGCCATTTTGCCTCCATCAGAACTTTCTAACATTTCCAAGTAGTGAACAAAAGACGGGCACCACTACGTTGGGCTTCCCATAGCGTGTCACTATATATAGTTGATGACTTTCTAGCCTTCAAGTCAGAATTTTGGGTTATCTGCCACTACCACTTCTTGTATAATAATTTAGGTTCTTCCAAGAAGAGCTATAAACAATCAACGAATGAAAAAAACATGGTAAAAAGGGTAATCGAAGTTAAAAAGAACAGAGAAACAGAATAGGTCCAGACAAAAGTCGTTAGCAAAATTATAGAAATAGGCACCAAAGTTGAGCAATTTAAAGAAGAATACTATTTCAAGAGGATGCTAAAAGAAAAAAGAATACACAACTCAAAAACACCCTGAGCGGACTGAGTTGAAAATAAGAGGATAAAACTTTCTTTGAAGACACCAAACCATGAGAATGAAATCTGTAATAAGTGACCACCAAAAAAATGTATTAGCAGTAAGACCACAACAGCCTAAACCATTGAAAAAAAAATGGACAATTATAATAAAATTCGTACCTTATTCACTAACATCAATATACACCCAACTATTTCCCAACTATCGTCGAAATCTAACATCAAATCAAATTGCAGCAGTAAAATTAAAATTAAAATCACCGGCACAAATAAACACCATCATAAGTTACCCATTTTTATAATATATTTACCCAGGACTTGCAATTATCATTGCTCTGAGACTCTGAGGTGGTACTGTATATACAAATGTTAGTGCACACAACATTTTCAACTTTCATAAAGTTTGTAATGTGTACTTAGGCGCCAGCGATGTACCAAGTCATAGACGAAGCTAGCAAAAGTGGTGCTTCTTTACATGGTACTGCCAAAATGTTAAATGAATTCTTTAGGACAACTAAGGCTTGGTGGGAGAGGATACAGAGTTCAGCGGGTGTAGCTGTAATACAACTACATTGGCACTGATCTAACAAATTAACAATGATAAAAGTTGTGATGCATATTTCGCAATTTCCTACTGAACTACCCCTCGTCGAGCAAATACTTACGCAATTAGGTTGACAATAAAAAAACTAAAGCATTTGTTTAGTACTAACACTTCTCACGTTTGGCATGATTTCTATGTTCTTAGCCTTATAGGTAATCACACTCTCTAACTGAGACTCAACAATGCAAATACTAATTATGATTACTGCATTTGCATACGATGTCGAGCTTGGCTGGTGATTCTAGGACCCTGGCGTACCTCACCCTTCGTCTATAATACTTTGTTTTCATAATCGCCAAAAAGATAGGAGCGGAAAAACATAAACTTTCACAAAATCCAGAAAATGATGTAGGAACTTATCTATTCTTTCCTCCTGTAAAACTCAAAGCATTAACTTTACTCATCAACCCAGAAAATGATGTAGGGACAACAATAAAATCACCAAAAATATCACTCCTTCAGAATCCAAAATTACTAAAAAAAATATTGAGTTCAGATGATTTTAGAAAGAACTTTAAAAAAAAATAGATTTCAATAACCGACACTTATCAGAAGATCTGATTATGTGAAGTCAAAAAAAATCTTTACAAAATGAAAACACTATGCTGCAGAAAGATTAGAAAGCTGCAGCAGTCAATGATCCAAAACAGGGAATATCGGGGTGGGTTAGTTTACCTATGTCACGCCTATGAGCTCAGATTCGGTGTGCCAGACCAATTTCTGGACCTTACTGTCCAACGCTACTGCGGAGCTAGTGGCATCTTCCAATTAAAAGCGAATCAGGAATCTGCCGAGCCAAAAATGATCGTGTGGCCTAGTAAATACATTTATAGTATTTAACAAACTCGGATAAGGAAATTTATAGTACAGAGAGTTTACCTGGCAATGGCATATCCACCAAGGTTTTACACATACTACATCAAACGTTATCATCCTCACCAAGAACTTTCTTGTTAAACCGAGGAAAACCACGGTAGTGCCAGCCGACAGCCGTTTTCAATGAGCACGTTAGTATCTGTGGCATTAGACATGATGACATTTGCAGATACAGGGTTAGAGATTGATAAGGATGGAGTGTTTAGTTTCTCGACGAAAAATTGGGTACAGCTAGGGGATGGGTCCCATCTGCAGCAAGAAACTGGGTGATGGTTTTCCTACTCTGAGTACCAAAAGTTTGTATAGGCGGTGTACATTTCTAAATGGGCACTGTGTAATATGTCATGGTGGTCTTGCATTTGGGCACCTACGAACAATTTTAACATTCGAGACTGTGGAACAAAATTCAAGTCCTGCAACAAAGACCGGAACTAATTCCTAAGAAAAATAATAATCAAGGTGAAACAAAATTGTCAATTAATGTTTTCATGGCACTGGGAAGCAAGAACGTTCTTAGTGAAACGACATTTGTCAACAGCTATGCGCAGCATGAGTATTGCCTGAACATGTAAACATAAAAGTTAAGTAAATGAAACACACACACATATCACGGGTGATAGTTTAGTTCTAGACAGAGCAAGATGATACCAAAATAAATAGATAATGGGGAGCAAAACATCTTTGCATAGCTTGGCTTTTTCTTGCTATAACTCAACTACCTAATGAATGTGTACGACAGAACAATGGAATTACAAAGTATGGCAGATAACTATTGTAGTGAAGGAATAAAGGGTACCTACTTGAGGTAGCAGTTCTTCCTTGCAAGGGAATGCCTCTAATACGAACAAAAATTGTACGGCTGCGAAACAATAAAGTAATGTTAGCAGACACTGGATAAATGTGCAGATACAAAACCCACAATAGAATGAACCGACAGACTTAGCAAAACCTAAAAGAGATAGTGGCATTAAATAACAACATCATAAACTCAATCTCATGAATCAACTAAGCATACGAATGCCATGGAATTCTTAAACATCATTTTTATTCATAAATGTTGTACAGCAGGCAACGGAAATAGGTCATCCCACAGAGAAATTTCATGAAACAGTAAGTGGGTATTCACTAAAACTGCTAAACATTACTTTTAATGTAGTATCGAACCATAGAGTGCCCATATATGGAACACCAAACTAAACCCTAGTTTCCTATTTGCACAACAAAAAGTTAAAACTACCACCTACACCATACAATAAAATTTCCTCTCTTTTTTTTCCAATCAATTTCAAATTATGTTTTAGTCACCTTCTCCAACACCATAGACGTCGGAAGCATTCTGAAACTAAAATCTCCAAATAAGAACAGAAAAAACAGATGCATCCAATTTAAGAAGACCAAAATTAAATTCAATTTTTGAAGAAAAAGCTTAATTTGCTTATTTTTATGAAAGCTAATTTAGCATTCTAGCATTGCAAAAAACTTAAACCTCTACTCAATATTAATTGTATTGATAAACTAACATGTTGTAGGAGAACCAAAATTTCCTAATAAAAAAGATTCTGACCTACAAAATTTGTAAAACAGTGAGAAATTTTAAGAAAAACTGAAACATAAATTACTAAAAATCGAAGCTTAATTTAAAAAATAGAATTGGTATCTTTCAGCACGTTAATTATACCTGGATTTACTAACGATGACAGAGAATTCCTGTGATCAACAAAAACAATGAAAATTAGGGATAAATAACAAAAAAATAACGCGACTTAAATCCACCAAAATGAATTCAAAAGAGAAACCCAATATATGCCTTTGAAATTGAAATTTGAAAACACAATCCTACCTATGGAAGCGACTCTGGAAGAACGTATAAGTGAGTGCACCGAATAAGTCATTTTTCTTCAATTTACCCTATATTCAAAGCCACAGCATGCGCTTCCACATGATAATCGATACACATGGAAGATGAGAAGGCAAGTCGGTTATCAATGGATATAGCTTCTCACGCTAGCGGAATAATAAAGGTGAATTAAGAAAGAAATTAAATATGAGAGTGGAGAAGAAATTAATTAGAAAAACGTGTAATTGGGTGACCATTGGATTAAATCCTAGAAATCTACACTGGGAAGGGAGGGCAAATCCTGACCACCACTTAAACAAACTGGAATGTATCCTGGCCATCTCGTGACTCAGAAAACACTCCTGTTTTGTAAGTATAGATATATAAGTTTGGTGTCCAACCCTATAATATGAAACAGTGGATGCTTATTTTGTTCCGTAATATTCCTCTTCTATAAATAGTGGTGGTAGTGTATCACTATTGTGATGGTGCCGGAATGGTTGTGGTGGTGGAGCTACTTTGTTGATGAGATGTGTTGGTTGTTTCCATGGTTGGCTGTAGATAGCAGTAAACTAATGTCGATACAGAGGAATAAGTGAGCTAATGCC
>JAJJMA010330730.1:0-11195 GCA_023529015.1 Papaver nudicaule
GTAGATGCTGAAAAAAATTTATATATATGCTGCACAACATGAAAAAAGGAAACTGCTCTAGGACTTGAACTGGCCATATCACAAAGTGCAAGGTTTAGACTATGACAAGCACATGGCATATAAAAAGCTCTAGGATTTACCTGTAATAGTCTCATTTGCACCCCTTTATTTTTTCCATTCATATTCGCTCCATTGTCATACCCCTGCCCTCTAACGTTATGAATGTCAAGATTTAGGTTTTGCTAGAGCTCTTGAAGTTTATTATACAACCCCTTCCTGTCGAGTCTTCCACCTTTACAAATCCCAAAAAATACTCCTCAACTTTGGTAGAAGACGTTGAAATATCCACACATCTTATTACAAGAGACATGTGTTCTTCACTACTCACGTCAGGAGTACAATCAAGTATCACGGAAAAGTATTTTGTATCTTGAATTCTCTTAATAATCTTATCTTTCACATGACGTGCCAATAATGAAATCAGTTCATTTTGGATCAAGGGACCAAGATAATGATGATATTAAACTTCGTGATCTTTAATGCGTCAAAGATGTTCTTGCATAACCAAATCAAAATATGCAATCATTTCAATGAAGCTTAAGAAATTACCGTTATTCGCTACCCCAACTTTGTCGTTTCCTCCAAGAAATGCCAAATTATTTTTTGCAAGAGTCCTAATAACATCAACTATTCTTATTAAGACTTGTTTCCAATATTCTTTCTCCCTCTTGATTTGTACATGAATCTCTTTATCAATGGTTTCATTCTTGTGAAGTCTGATTTCAAGTTCTTTCCATTTATGCATGGCATTGAAGTGCCTAAGATATGTTTCATGACGTGAAAGTTTAGCTCCAAAATTATGCCAATCTCTACTACCATTAGTACCCAACTGAATCTCGAGTCCAGGTTGCTTGAATAATTTGTAACAAAAACAAAATACTTTATCCGAAACATTTGAATACACAAGCCATCTTCTATCTTCTGTTTCTCCATTGCTCATATGCCTTTCGTAGTGATGATGTTCAAAACTTCGGCCTTCGGCATCTTTAGGAAAAATAAAATTAACATTGTTTCTTTGTACATGACCATTCACCACCAAATGGTCTCTCAAACCATGGTTAATACTTTTCCAATTCCCTGGATCCTGGTTATCAATGGATTTACCTTCATCACTTTCAATTTCAATCTCATATGGAACATTCATATCATCACCACCACTTAATTCTTGGTCACTTAGTTGTTCTTCTTGCACATTCTCATCATTCTCAATTTCATTCAACAAAGTATCCTGTTCCAACATAGTATTGACTACGTTTTCATAGTTCTCATCACTACCAATATTATTGGCTTCATCTTCATCACTTTCAATTTCAACATCACTTAGTATGGGTTGGATGCTTGGTTGTATAGATATTTATTCATACGTATCTCCAATTTGAGATCTTTCAACTTTCATCCTTTTTTTGCGTAATTACTGCCTTGGCATATCCACTTTTCTGCTTTCGAACCATGGTTGCCGGCTTGTCGCCTTGTCGGTTGAGTTGTTTTCCCCTATACATAGACAACCAACCAAAAATAAATAAACAAGTGAGTAAAATCCACAACCTTCATAAAGTATCAAATTAAACAAAATTAAAGTATCAAAATTTATTAAAATCCACAGTTTTGCTTGAGTTGTGTTCTCCTGTACAAAATAAAGTATCAAATTAAACAATAATTCATCTTCAATTTCATATTAATTAACACCTAAATTCCTCACTGTTGGCATTTGTACAGGGGAAACAAACAACATTCATAAAGATAAATATCCAAATCTCTAAAACCTTAACAATAAAATTAAAATCCCTATCAAAAATTAATTAGCAAGAGTAAAGGAATTAGTACCTAAGTCAAATACCCTATCAGAGATGATTTAAATGTTGATTTTGATAGATACTCAATGATTCAATCAGTTAATTGATTATTGATTCATGGTCTGTTCGTGAAGGAAAAAAAATAAGAGAAATAAAGAAAGGGAAACGACTGTGGACCAAACAAAGCCACGAACTCAGTCAATTTTTTTTTTTTTAGTTGTTGTATATAGGTAATGAAACCTAGAAATTTTGGGGGCCCAGTTTTGCGGCTTTGTGCATAAGACGGCCTTACCCACTGTTATGTGTACTCCAAACAAGAATGAGGGGGGTAGACAGTGGGTTGAACCACAAGGTAGAAATACCCCTATGGTCATTAATCCTTCTCGAAGAGATTATGTTGCATGGCGGATACCTCAGACTTGAGAGGCAGAGTGCAAAAGAACCTGACAAACAAAGGATAAGCAGAGAAAAATACCATAACACCAAAGAAGATGGTGAGTAATTGATCCAATAGGTTTGAAGTTGATATATAATCCAAAGTTGTTTGGAACCCATAGTGTTGCAGTTCGAAATCACCCAAATAGTGGAAGAGAAGATGAACCATTCAGAAAGGCCACCTCCCACTTCTGAACCCATTTGTCGATCTAAATCTTGAATGAACTTGATGGAGACGAAAAAAGCGGAAATTAATCTTCCCAAACTTGTCATAAAACCAGTGATCCAACTGTACTGTTATATTCTCATCAATTTGTGTGCTAGCACACAAATTCTGAACCTCCAAAGTCCAGTACCAACTGTGGAGGTTCAAAGTCCCTATACTCATTTGATACGCGAGTGGGAACTCTCATTCACCAGATGCGACTGAGCCTTGTTCTGGCCCTCTACTTCATTGTCTTCCCACTGCACTTGGCCTATCAGATCATCAACTTTCAACCAATCAAATTTTGGATTAATCTTGCTGGCAAACAAATCACCCTTTTTGTTTGAATTTTCATAGATACACATAGAGTGAATGATTTGAACTGACACTAATGCATTCAAAATTTGAAGAAAGGTTGCTGAAATTTCTATAAAGGGGCTGACCTTATTAGTAATTAATCCTAGTATGATAGAAAAAAAATAGTGTAGGTGGTGTATCAGATGGTGTTGGTAGACCAAAGTTAGTAGATAATGACGGAGGTGGTATGATTCTCATTAGAAAAGGAGAGGATCAGACAAGAAATGAGAAAGAGTAGAGATATCAGGATCACCCTATTTCATAAATTTATTAAATAACAAAAGACCCAAACAATTTTCAGATCTCAATTTGTTAAAGTGACGCTTTCAAACGTAGACAAAAGAGGCTATTAAGAACGAGAGTGAGTCGGAGAACGGATGATGTTTTAATGATTTCAAATTCGTAAGTGGACCTAAATCTCCAATCCTATAGAAGGAGCCTAAGGGTTACTGGCAAACTCATAATTGATTTATATAGCATAAGATTTCAACGAAAACTAGAGCAGATTGTGATGGGATGGGGTTGAAGATTTACTAGTGCAATCAAGAGAGTTGCAGAACATTGAGATTTAGCTTAAGAATAGAAATTAAACATCATATAAAGGCAAAACAAGACCAGATACACATGCAAGTCTGATTCAGGAAGAAAAATGGGGTTTTCATGGCAAATCGGTGGAGGATTGATTTGACTCGGCTGGGAACCCATTTGCAGAGCTCTAGTACGTTTCTTTTTTTTATTCTCTCTATTTAGTGTTGTTGTACTCGCGCTTAAATCCCCTGTGAACACGAACTCCTTTAAGAGACTTGCTAATTTTATGACACTGAACTCTTTCTTAGATTCGATTGACGCACTCTTATTTAGATTGATAAGATTAATATACACAAATCTGAGACTTACGAATTTTCACAATTTTTGCAGATTATTATATATATTTTTAAAAGGGACATTTTTTTTAGTTAAAATAGCGAATAGCTGAGACTCACTGTAGTAAGAAATGAATTAAGTTTTTTTTTTCTTTGAATATCGGACACCTCTGAGTTGACCTTATCCTCTGAGTTTTAATTGATTCAATTACTTTCAATTCCAATCTGCTTCATCTATGGAGATTGAGACATGGGATAGTTTTAACAATCTTAATTTATTCATCACCTAGCAACAACTACTGCATGTATCCTTTCTTGCTTATCGCATCTACGTAATCATCATTGACTAGCGTCTAGCTATAATTGTGCATGTTTGCTTTAGCTGTTCACACTCCATCTTTACTCATCTCTACACATTACCATGCGCTAATCAATCCGCTAATCATTTCTCGGGCAACTAAGTGTTGGTTTTTTAAATTAGTTTTCCTTTCATCCTTTCAACGCTATCATATTTTCTCGATTTTGTTTAACCCTTCGTCTTTAACACTCTCTGCTTCTCCTCTTTTTCATTGTTGGTTCTTCATCTTCACAGTTTTTTAATATTTTTGCGTCCAACACCCTGCTTAATATCCCTCTCAACAGCTTTCTGACTCAACCTTAACTTCCCCTTGCGCGCATGCTTCTTATAATGCATCATGTTCGAGATGGAGCTGATAATTTCAAAAGTGAACCGCACTCTTACGAGAATCACAAAGCAACGGAGGCTACCTTTTGCTCTTCCAAATCAAATCTTTTCTCCTCATCTTCTTCTAACTCTTCTGTTTGGATTCACATATAAAAAACGTACCCTTTTTTTTCCAAAACCTTTTCCTCACAAACTTTCTAACGTATAACCACAGTACAATACAAATTCAACACCGAAGTTAGAGACAAATGGGGAAAGTCAATCTCTACCAACACCAAATATGTCAATTCTAATTTACACTCAAATAGTATTGGCATCTTGACTTCTCAGATGGGTACTTTACTGCGAAACAGGAAAACACCATGCATTGACGTCAAAGTGTTAG
Organism: Papaver nudicaule; assembly: GCA_023529015.1. Taxonomy (NCBI): domain Eukaryota; kingdom Viridiplantae; phylum Streptophyta; class Magnoliopsida; order Ranunculales; family Papaveraceae; genus Papaver; species Papaver nudicaule. The sequence continues at coordinate 4,784 of JAJJMA010330730.1, forward strand.
GTTTATCAATTGTTTTTGTTACTTTGAGAGCATTACTGAAGCGTAGTTGGAAACCTTGGAGCATTGACAAAGTGGAGATTACGACAATCAAAAACGTGTTTAAGGTCACCATTCAAGAACAACGAGATAAAAACAGTATTTTGCTGGCAAAAACATGGGTTATGGGTGATCTGAATGTCATGGTTGAAGATTAGCGTCTTTATCTAATGGTTCTAGATAAGTGCTTTACACATGCAAACTTTTTTTACAGCTTAATAATCTACCTCCAACTTCTAAGAATCATGTTTCTATCAACTCTTTTCTTTGCAAAGTTGGTTAATATTGACTTATTTAATCCAATTCTTAGAGTGCTAACGTCAATGAACCTAGACATGAGACGGAGATTGAAGGGGTATGAGTGTGGGTTGAATATGTCTATGAGAATCTTCACAAAATCTGTTTTACATGTGGTTACACAAACCATTGTTCTAGGGAAGTGCAACATAACCCCAAAACCATTCATGTGCCAATTCCAAGCATCCCATCGTGATTTTCCATTTCGTAGATTGGGTAACCATATGTGGGTTTTAGCTACCATTACAATGCAGGGAACACATGAACAATCTAAGGGTATAAGCATAGATAGACCAATTTCTCTTGATGCAAAGGCGAAACAAGGTTGTTCTGGTAGTACTACACCATCATCAATTGTCACCACTAGGACCGATCCAAGAACTGGTTCTGCTTCCACCGAGTCCAAATCTAACCCTATCCCGCGTCGAATCGCGCCATAGATGAACCAGGGTTTGGAATATACACTTGTTACTAAACCAAACCAGGTGCCTCCTAGTTAGACTATGCTGGTTGAAAACATTCCCCCGCATTTTGAGAATTCTGTCAGTCTGACACGATATGATTCGCTCACTACCATACAACAAGGGATACAACCAACTGGGTGTATTTAGACAAAACAAACTCGGATAGATTCAAGAACCAAATGATCGAAAAAACCCGAATCCAGACCCTACCACAAACCGACAGGTAAACTCCATCATAGTACCACGACCAAGCCAAGCCCATATTTCTACCAGTGGTGTCTCTGGGTCAGCTGTGTTGGACCCTCTGATCTTCAGGTACCCGGTTTATTTAGATAAGGGAATGGGTAAGGCACACGATCAGGGAGATCATAACACCACCACAGACATCATCTGTCATGGGACATACCCCTTATCCAACATTATGTCTTTCCAATATGCTTCCATAGTGGCTCAATATCTGTAACATCACCAGGTTCATGTCAACATTGCAATCACTATGGACAAGGACTGCCTTTCTGTTATTGTTAACCATCGACATAGTGAGAAGCCACTGAAGACATACTCTAGGAGGATTTCACAACATTTGAACTTGCCACCAACTCCGGATTTTGCAACACAACCACCAACTACAAGTTAAGGAAAACTAATCATCTTGATGATATTCAGGATCAGCAACATCGTGTCCTTAACCCGGCTATTGAAACACTAATTGTAAGAAGAAATGGCAGCACAATAATACCTACTATAAGGAGCAATGTCAGATGCTAAGTCAACAGATGAGTGCAGAGGCTACAGGTTATTTGTAGAATTTGAGTTGTCCTACTTGGTCTACTGTCAGCTCTTCTTCGGCTTATAGGGTGATCCCTACGACTTGCATCCTTCATGGAATCAAAGGTTACTGAGCCGAAAAGTGAACATACTATTGTGCGACCAATTAGACCCATTGCAACCAGACTAAGGCCGGCTTGGAGTCTATCCTTGTCATCTGAGAAGGTTTATGTTGTAGAGACCCTTTGACATGGACTGCGAATATCTACTCCAAGACACTCATACGCACAATGAGGCAAAATCTTTGCATCCATCTCATGAACAAAAAACATCGGATGGCTGGTTTGGGTGCGCATCTGTTTGGGAATTGTTGGTTATGGGTTTCTGGGCTACATGTATATATAGGGAAGTGTGACACTGACACTGTTTTCTTCTGTTACTTCTTGTCTGGGAAGATCACATTGCTCTCTTTTGAGGTTATCTTCTGGCTTGTTGATTATCGTTGTTTTTGGGTTCTTCAGCGGTTTCTTGGAATCCTCCATAGCTCCATTGTTACTTTGTTACTTTGGAGGTGAGCACATGCTTCTTCACGAGCTTGTGAAATAAGACCAACCCTATCTCCTTCTCAGTGATAGCAGCAAGTTTGGAACGACCATCATCTTGATTTAGGCTAGTCTTGTTCGATTTTGATCTTTCGAACTGAAAGTACTCTTTTGCAGTACAATATTTTTCACCCTAAAACACTATTTGAAACCTCCAGGCGGATACTGAGTAGCCGCTTAAGTCAAGGTCAAAGTTTGACCTAGGCGACTACTCAGTAGTCGCTCGGAAATGCTGCGAATTTTCAACTCCTTGCCCTTGCTACATTGTGGGAATTTGGTTACTTTTTGCTTGAGCACCATATTACTTGACTTCAAATATACCCATGCTGCTAATGTGGGGTACCAAGGTGTTAGTATACACCCTATTCGCCGTCTTGCAAATTACACCCGAACAACAAAAAAAGCGAAAATGATATATGCCCACCACTTTTGTCCACCACTGACTTTCCACCAGGCGTGCCACGCCTGGTGGAAAGTCGGTGGTGGACAAAAGCGGGGCCCTGTAGCACTTTCGCAAAAAAAGATCGCAAGCCTCGATCTCAATCTTTTCTCCTCTGTACTACAGACTCGAGAGAGAGAGGGGGGGAAGGGGGCGAAGCCATGGCAAGGATATCAACAATAAAGAAACCCTCTCAAAGATCAGACCTTCTCAATAACTACAGAATCTCAAAATCTACATTTGCTTTTTGTTTGTTAATTGTAGATTCTATACTTGTTTCTCTCATCATTGCTTATGTTCCTTGTAAGTGAAACCCTCAGCCAGCTCTAAATCTCTCATTCTTAGTTCTCGATTGAAAAGTTATATTGTTTTCTAACATGGGTTTTTGTTTAAATTTCAGATACCAAGATAGACTGGGATGCCTATATGTCACAGGTATCATAAAATTCATGTTCTGTATATATCAAGTTTTGATTTTTGATTCGTTAAAATGTGTTGAATTGGATAATTAGGTGAGTGGGTTTCTTCAAGGAGAAAGAAATTACAGTAACTTGAAAGGAGATACTGGTCCATTGGTTTACCCAGCTGGTTTTCTCTATGTTCATACTGCCATTCAGTTCATTACTGGAGGTGAAGTATACCCAGCTCAGGTAACTGTTAAATGGTGATATTTGTTCCCTAAACCATGATTAAATACGTAAAATCGTACTTATGTGTATTGACTTGTTTTGTTACATCATAATGCAGATTCTGTTTGGTGTTTTGTATATTGTGAACTTGGGAATCATTCTTCATATCTACCTAAAGACTGATCTGGTATGTAAATTTCCGTTGCGCTTTTTATAGAGATGAATGTATTAAATCTTAGATGATACTATTCTTACGGTGGAGGTGGGCTATGAAAATGATGGGAGTTTTGATTTTGTTATGTACACGACCTTCTTCAATCAGTGACATACATGTTAAGCTAGTGAGGTTTGACTATGTTTTCGGAGATCGAGATATCCTTTATATGTCCGAACGTAATGACTTAATTTGATGTTAATTTTGCTGTTAGTTTTCCGTAAAAGAATGAAGAAAGATATGCTTTATAAACCTTGTATTTCTCTCAAACTGTGATGCAGCTTCCTTGGTGGGCTCTTACTTTGCTGTGCTTGTCAAAACGAGTTCATTCCATCTTTGTGCTTCGTCTCTTCAACGACTGTTTCGCGATGACCCTCCTCCATGCTGCAGTAGCATTAGTTCTTCACAAGAAATGGCATCTTGGCCTGATTATTTTCAGGTTCGTTACCAAACCCTTTACCCTTTATACCCTCTTGTGATGGAAAATAAACGTTGATCCGACTTTTCTATACAGTGGGGCTGTGTCAATAAAGATGAACGTTCTCCTTTATGCTCCGCCCCTGTTTCTACTCATGTTGAAGGTTAACTTTCATTAGTTTATGTCACTCGAGAAGCTATGTATTTCCACATGCTTTAGAATTATGCAACTTAGTGTTCTTCCATGAACCTTTTTGTACAGAGTATGAGCATTTGCGGGGTTATAACCTCCTTAGCAGGCGCAGCACTACTGCAGGTGTGTATGAACTATACAAGTAGTTTTACCCATGTTATGTTTACAGATATGAATTGTAAAAGTTCCTAAATCAATTGGTTGTCTTTACTTTGTGATCGCTATTAAATTGGCACGAATCCGAATATTTTTCAAAGTTTCAATCTTCTTATGCAGATTCTATTGGGGTTGCCATTTTTATTATCATTTCCAATCGAGTATATTTCAGGAGCCTTTAATCTTGGTCGTGTCTTCATCCACTACTGGTGCATCTTCATCCGAATCTATACTTTAACAAATTATTAGATTGTTACCAGTTTGAATTTATTATTAGTTGTATTAACCATATCCTAAGTTCCTGTATCTCTTGTCCTTTTAGTACGCACTTGAATACTCTTATTTTGCTCATTAAGTGAATTTTGCTACCAGGTCTGTGAATTTCAAATTTGTTCTTGAAGAATTCTTTATATCGAAGGAATTTGCAGTTAGTTTGTTGATCATTCACCTTCTACTCCTTGCTGTTTTTGCCCATCATGTATGGTGCAAGTAAGTACCTTTTAGTTGTTCATTTGTGTTAATTCTCCGACATATATCAGTAACCAAACCGCAGAGAACCTTTGACTGACAGGTGTGATACACTTGATTAATTAACTAGCCATACCATGTTCTATTTATGTTCTATTTTTACATATGACATATACTCATATGTTTAAGTGTTTTATAGGTATGAAGGAGGGCTTCTCAATTTCCTGTCCTCTAGGTTTACCCTTACGAATTTGTCAAGTTTGGTTTCTCTGAATCAGTTCTTAGGTCAGAACTCAAGTCTCCAGAACATCAGAAGTGAACGTAAGATTTGAGGTTAATGGGGATTGAAAAGAATTTACAACCCCTTCATTTTTTATGTCACTATATTTTTTTACACCTACTTGATGTTGGATTTGAACTCCTTTCAGATATTGCGACTACTATGTTTGTTGGGAACTTCATCGGCATTATTTGTGCACGATCCTTACATTACCAGTTTTATTCATGGTGAGTTCTGTACTTGTGTTAGCAAATCTTTTGAGTACATTTTAAATGTGAGGTTATTATTATCTGAATCGTAATGCATCTGTAAATCTCTGGAGGATATTGACCCACCATTTTAATTGATCTCACACGGCTTCTCAACCTATGAATCATAATGTTTTCTTTCATTACCCGTTGTAAGAAAAATGATTTTACAATTTCGTGATATTTTTAGTTACAGTTAGTTAAACACTATGTACTTCTATTGAGAAATTTTCAATTGCAGGTATTTTTATACCTTACCATATCTCCTCTGGAGAACACCATTTCCCACACTGTTAAGGTATGTTATGCTGCCGAGTAAGTGATGAAAGATTTCTTGTGTAATTTATTGCTCAGCATTATTGTCAAGTGGTACTAACATTATGCTTTGATATTCTGCAGACTGTTATTGTTTGTAGTGGTGGAGGTTTGTTGGAATATATTTCCCTCGAACATATACTCGTCATCTCTGCTCTTTTGTACCCATTTAGTTATACTTTGGGGTCTCTGGATTGCGCCATCTGAACACCCTTGCCAAATTAGGAAGAATTCAGCCACATCGCATAACAAGACAAGATAAAACAAATACATACAACTAGATTCTTTTTCTTATAGCTTTTGTCTTGCCATGGATAATGTGTTTTTTAGAGTATTTTGTTAACTGTGTTGTGTTCTTGTGGGAAAGACAATTGTAACTTACTTCAACAGCTAACTTACTAATCAGGAGTGTAGAATTTTTTACTGGGAAAGACGATTGTAACTTACTTCAACAGCTAACTTACTAATCTAACTTTTTTTTTTTGATGCAAAGAAAATTTTTGATTAATTGCTTAGGAGATTACAGTATCTTCTATCCATTTCCAACCAGCTCATAATGTCAGGTGGAACCAAATTATAAAATTCAAAACAGGATTGTTCTTCTCTAGCCTTTTTGGCTAAACAATGAGCAACATTATTAGCTAACCTATTGATTGACTTACAAAACCAAAAAAGGCTGATTTGGGGGCCGGAGAAAATGATAGGGGATCGGATAATAAAACAAAATAGAGTTATTTCTAAGCTTTTTCAAAAACCCCTTATCCGACATATTTTCTTAAATACCAAAATATCCCTATTTAATTAGAACTAATGAATCAGATTAGTTTAACTAAACTTAGATTAGTTGTTAAACTATTCAAAGTGCCGCCACCACCACTACTACCGG
>JAJJMA010330735.1:0-12779 GCA_023529015.1 Papaver nudicaule
CTTTGTACATATTGTTCTTATGGTTTATGTTGGCGATTATAACTCTCGTTTATGATATGGTGTTTGCATATATGCTTATGATGTTTTGCTCTAAGTGTGCATGTTATGTTATGTTTATGGTCTTAAAATAGGCGTGTATTGGTAAAATCTCTGCTATGGGGATTTTACCAACTACATTTTGGCGCTAGAAGAGGTTTGAACCTGTGTTTCTCAAAAATTTTCTTCTTGTTTTAATGAAGCTTAAAGTTATTATGTGTGGTGTTGAGGTTTTTAAGTATTAGTTATGCTGCTGTGTTTAATGGTTGTTCAGACTTTCCATTTATGGAAGTTATAAGTATGTTTGCTGTTGTTTAAGGAGGCTGAACCTTAAAAGGCTCCTGTGTTAGGAAATAGTGAATGTCTTTAATATGATTAATGATGTCTTAACAGCACATATGCTGCTGGTGGTTTTTAACCATAAATATGCTTGTAAACTTGCTAGAATTTCCCTTTTATAGAAGTCTGTGAAAGCATTGCTGCTGTTAATCTTTACAAAACCATGGAAAAAACTTTCTGTTAAGGCGTGTTGGGCGTCATTAGTATGTTCATAGTTGTGTTTAAATGTGGTTCCTTTCATTTATAGGGGCATAACATGATTTCTTCTTCTTAACTTAAAGGTGTTGGTTCAAAAACCAAAATTTCAACATTTTTCTTTCTCTGTTATGTTTGAACATGTAATAAGGGTTTCCTGTTTAGATGTTATAAAACTCTTGCTTGTTTGATAAGTTCATATACGTCATTAGGAGTCTAGGATGATGATAGATTACCATGTTGAATATGATTCTTGGCAGATGTCTCTTATTTTACATGTTATGGTGTGATTTTTGGATTAAAGTGTTATGAACAGTCATTAGCAAAATTTCAACGCCGTACAGATTTTGATCTTTGATATGAATATGGTTATCAAACTTTGGTTTTTTTAGGGTTTCCATTAGTTTTCAAACTTAGGGTTTTTCTTTCAACTGCCGACAAGATTAGGTCATACTCTGCAAATGTCGCTGCTGTAGTTCTGAGTTATTTTGTTTGATTCCTACTTTATTAGAAATTGCTCAATCACCTCCACTAACGAATTTGGCATTTGCTAACAGTCAAGCTAGCTTAATACTGTCAGGAAGTGCTTTTGTTGTTTTCTACACAGGATACCAAATGGCGACTAAGCGGAAAGGAAGTTCGGCGTCAACAAGTAAAGCTCCAAAATTTCCCATACCCGCTCAGCCTGTACCCCTTCCTAATCGACATAACTTGAGAAGTTCAGCGGTACCACCGCTAGGTTTTGCACATGATTTTTTCTTGAGCGGCAATGCAAGTCAACATCCAACAACGCCACAGCCGGTGATTCAGCAACAACAGTCAATAACGCCGACACCAGAACAACAGCAAACAACAGCAATGCAGGCAGCAGTACCTCCACAGCAAACAACAGCAATGCAGACAGCAGTACCTCAACAGCAGACAGCGGCTATGGATACTGTTATAATACAAGACATAACACACTTGGATGGGATACCAGAAGAAGATGAAGAAGAAGAAGTTCCAGCGCAAAGTAAAGGAAAAGCAGTGGATGACGGTACCATCAAAGAAACAGCGATTCCCGGCGAGACGTCTCATGCAGTTGAAGGACTATCAAGGGTAGTAGGTAGCAATCTCAACACTAATGGGTTACCCCCAAGAGCAGCTGGCAACACTTTAAAAGAGGTAGGAGGTAGCAGTAGAATGGTGGCAGCTGTTGGAACATCAAGAACGACGCCAATAACAGTATCAGAAGGAAAATCCGCTAGCGCTACTGAAGAAATGCTAAAGAAGTTTTTTGAACAAAGCACCATAAATCAAGCTCAGATGCAGTTGCAGATGCAAAGACAGATGGACATTATCCTTCAGAGCAATTTACAATTGGCAGAGCAGCATAGGCAGTTAATGGAAAGTCGAAGCAAAAGTCGCTCAACTCATACAGTGCACAAAGCTCAAAAGAGCAGATCTACAAGGCCAGAGGTGGCAGCATCTACAGTCAAAAATGAAGAAGGAAGTAAGAGGACCGGGAAATCTAATCATGGCGAGGAAAGTTACGCCGACTCGGGAAAATTGGATGATATACAAGAATACGTCACAAAGAGGTTACGCCGTATGGAGAAGAAGATAGAAGAAGCTACAGGTCAGCCAAAAGATGATAAATTAAAGAAGGCAATCTTAGAGGCAAAAAAGACACCATTTGTAGATGAAATTACGTATGGACACGTATCCAGGAAATTTAGTATGCCAACTTTCACATCAATCTTCGACGGTACAGGAGATCCAACCTTACACTTACAATGTTACAGGAGAGATTTAACGGCATGGACCGGCTCAGATCCAATAATGTGCATGTCATTTGCCGCTGCTCTCAAGGATGAAGCCTTGGCTTGGTTCGGCGGTCTGAGAGAGAAGTCAATTGCGAGATACACACAGTTGGAAGAGAAATTCATTGCAAATTATATACAAAACAAGAGAGTGCGCCCTGGGGCAGAAAAGTTGTTTAACAATAAGAAAAGACCCATGGAATCGTGTAGAAGTTATATTATGAGGTGGAGAAAGCTTTGTAGTGAAGTGGGGTCCGCGGTATCTGACAAAGAAAAGATGCGAGCATTTATTAGTTCAATGGAAACAACGGATAAGATGTTCCAATCTTTATATTGGACTCCAGTAGCAGATATAGGAGAATTGAGAGCTAGACAAAATGAATGGTTGATATATGAAGAAATGCAAGAAGAAGAGGAACGCCAGAAGAAGGAAAGGGCAAAGCATGCTCATTCTATTAACAATTTGTCGCCAGAAGAACAAGAAGAAGCAAGAAAAGAATGGATTATAAAGGAGCACAAAAAATTGGAAGCAGCAGCAGCAACACCCTCAGCTGCAGTCGTCCCACATCAGCAGCCACAGGAACGACAGCAGTTTCAGCAGAACAGCACTCAGCAGTGGAATCAAGGAAAAAGAGATACTTATGCGGGAAGAGATGATCAAGATAACAGAGGAGGATACGACAATAGAGGCAGATACGCCAACAATGATAGAAGGGGTTATGGTGATAATAGAGGAGGATATGACAATCGACGACAAGGTAATGGCGATAGAAGATTCAACAATGACAATCGAAGATTCGGTGACAGAAAGCCAGGGTACCCAGATTTCCAAGACGCCACACTACCAAAACTACGTGTCACATATACTGATGCATGGGGACAGATAGAGAGTTCAGCATCAAGGAATGAAATCCGCTATCCTTTTAATAGAGGAAATCCCATGAATCCTATTTCCAACACCAGCCAATACTGCCAATACCATCAATTTCATGGCCACACAACTGAAAACTGCACAGGAGTTCAGAGAGAAGTGCATAGATTCATCCGTATGGGAAGATTCCAAGATTTCTTAGAGTTACCTCCAGCGCCACCATTGGAGGTTCAGCCAATCCAGGTTGTACAGCCAAAGCCTGAAGTTTTTGAAGTTGAAGTTCAGCGTGATCTGAAAGAGTTGAATTGTTTCTCTATTGTGCATTCAACAATCAGTAGAGATGAATTCCATAATAATGTAATGTCAAGAATTCACAAGAGAGATATCAATGGCAAAGAGATTTTCAGTGTCGCCGTTAAGAACAACCCACTATTAGAATGGATGAAAAAGCCAGTCAGTTTTTCGGCGGTAGAACTATCACCTGAGGCAAGAAATCATTTGAATCCATTGGTCCTTACCATCCAAATAGGAAAATTCAAGGTTCCAAGAGTGCTGGTAGATCCAGGAAGCTCTGTTGACATTCTCTTCAATTCAGCGTATCAGGCCATGGATTCTAAAGAAGAACCGATAGAGTCATTAATTCCTTCTTCATACAGTATCTATGGATTTAATGGGATAGCGTCCAAGCCTAAAGGGGAAGTGAAGATGAAGGTTGTTGCATGCGAGACCTTGATCATGGACACTACTTTCTGTGTTGTGGATGTAGATTCGCCATATGCAGCAATCCTTGGCAGACCATGGTTACATAGCATCAAGGGAGTACCTTCGACCTATCATCAGCGGTTGCGATTCCCAACTCCAGAAGGAGTAGCAGAATACATTGGTGACTCTTCTACAGCAAAGGCATGTAATGAAGTAGACGTCAGGATGCGTGAAACTCGAAAGGCCAGGCTGACTGAGAAAAAGAAGCAGACAAAAGAAGCAACCAAGGCTAAAGAAATAACCGCACTAGTCGCCGACCCCAACAAATACATTCTTTCTGTGAAGGAGGGTGACTCAACAGCAAGTCCTTCAGCGGCACCTTTATAGCAATTAAAGGAACCTTCGCCTATGGGTGAGCCAGATCTGCATTTCACAGCGGTAGAACCTACAAGGGAGATTAACATAGGTGAAGAGGATGCTCCTAAGATAGTAAAAATTGGTACCTTATTGAATGAAGAAGAATCTCGGCAGTTAGAAGCTTTACTAAAAGAATATGTGGATGTTTTTGCTTGGGGCATGAATGAGATGCCTGGTATTGATCCAGAAACTGCATGTCATAAGTTGGATATAGATCCAAGAATCAGACCATTCAAACAACGTCCAAGGAAGTTGGCACCAGCGTACAAGGAGGCGGTGGAAGCAGAGATTGACAAGATGAAGGCGTCAGGAATCATTAGACCAGTTCAATATCCGGAGTGGATAGCTAATATGGTGGTGGTTCCTAAGAAGAATAAAGGGGTAAGAATTTGCATCGACTTCAGCGACTTGAATAGGGCGTGTCCCAAGAATAGCTTTCCTTTACCAAGCATAGATCAGACTGTCGATGCAACTTCTGGGCATGAATTACTATCTTTTATGGACGGCTATTCTGGATATAACCAGATACCGCTGGCAGAAGAAGATCAGCGGCACACAACTTTCTTTTCTACTAAAGGTTTATTTTGTTACACAAGAATGCCATTTGGTCTTAAGAATGCTGGTGCTACATATCAAAAGATGGCCCAAGATATGTTCGAAAAATGGATAGGTAAAACTATGGAGGTTTATGTTGATGATATGTTGGTCAAGAGCAAGAAAAAGAAGAATCACGTGCAAGACTTGAAATAAATTTTCGATCACATGAGAGTAACCAAGTTGAAGATCAACCCAGCAAAGTGTGTATTCGGCGTCACCTCCGGAAAGTTTTTGGGTTATGTTGTCACAAAAAGGGAGTAGAGGCAGACCAAGCCAAAGTCAAAGCTATTTTGGAAATGCCCTCGCCGGTAACCCTGAAAGATGTTATGCGCTTAAATGGCATATTGGCGTCTCTTAACAGATTTATATCTCGGTTTTCTGACAAATGCAAGTTATTCTTCCAAATGCTGAAGAAAGGAGATAAGTTCAATTGGACAAAAGATCATGAGGATGCCTTTCAGGGAATAAAGAAGTATTTAGCCACCTTGCCAGCTATTCAGCCGCCGGAACATGGAGAAGAATTGAGGGTCTACTTGGCGGCCACATCATCAGCGGTTAGTGCAGTTTTAGTGCGGACAAAAGGAGGAGAGACACCAATCTACTATATTAGTCGAACTCTACAACCCGCTGAGAAAAATTATACTAAGATAGAGCAATTAATACTAGCTCTGGTGTTCGCCACTAGCAGACTTCGTCCATATTTTCATGCTCATAACGGTACTCACCAAAACTCCCATTGAAACCATTCTTCATAGTTCTCAAAGAGCAGGGCGTATTGCAAAATGGAATGCTCAGATAGATCAGTACGGCGTCAAATACGAAATAAGGACAGCTCAAAGATCACAAGTTATCGCCGACTTTTTGGCAAACTTTCCAATAGAAGAAGAAGAAGAAGAAACTGAAGACATCCCATTTATGGAGAAGGAAGATCCGGATGAAGGAGTTCCAGACTTATTGAAAAGAGATCCAAATCAGTGGGAAGTATACGTTGATGGCTCAGCTAACAAAGAAGGCAAAGGAATTGGCATAGTCTTTATCTCGCCAAAGGGTTCTAGGATAGTCCACTCATTCAGATTAGAGTTCTCAGCTACAAACAATGAAGCAGAATACGAAGCGGTAATACACGCTATGAGACTCATAATCGAGATGGACATCAGCAACATCCGCTTAACTAGTGATTCCCAATTGGTCATTCGACAGATCCTAGGCAGATATGAAGCACATGATAGCTCACTAAAACAGTACTTACAATTGGCAAGAGAATACGCTAACAAGATTACCGACATCGAATTTAGACATATATGTAGAAATGACAACAGACATGCTGATGCGCTGGCATTTATCTCCTCTATGATGGCGGATCCAGAAATACCGGCAATAGCAATTGAAAGATTAAAGATGTCGTCAATAGAAGAAAGAAGGCAACAGGAAGTTCTGGCGGTAGACATTGAAGAATCAGCGGAAACAGACTGGAGAACTCCCATCAGATATTACTTGGAGCATCTTACCACTCCTGGAAACAAGGTTCTAGCACACAAGGTCATAAGTAGATCAAGAAATTATGAGTTGAGAGAGGGCGTATTATATAGAAGATCATTTGATGGGCCGTTGTTACGATGCGTATCAAGGGAGGAAGGAAAGAAGTTGTTGAAGGAAATTCATGAAGGTGATTGCGGAAATCACAGCGGGCAGAGGGCGCTGGCTCTAAAAGTGAAAATGCAAGGCTATTACTGGCCTTGGATGAATGGTGACTCCGCTGAATATGCTAAGCGGTGTAGGAATTGTCAGCTGTATGCAAATAAGATAAAGGCACCAACAGTATCGCTGAATTCAGTATTAAGCCCTTGGCCCTTTGCCAAGTGGGGGATTGACATCATTGGACCGCTAACACCAGGATCGGGACATCTCAAATATATCATTGTGGCAACAGATTATTTTACCAAATGGTGTGAAGCTAAGGCACTTAGACAAAGAACAGGAAAAGAAGTATTTACATTCATATGGGAAAATATATTCTGTCGTTTTGGTGTTCCGGCGGAAATTTGCACTGACAATGGGAAGGAATTGGTCGGCGAGAATATTGAAAACCTGCTGGCAACATACGGCGTTAAACTGGGAAAATCCACTCCTATCTATTCTCAAAGCAACGGGCAGGCGGAGGCCACCAATAAAACAATAGGAATGGGGTTAAAAAAGAGAGTTGAAGGACACAAGAAGGCATGGTGTGAGCATCTTCACAACGTCTTATGGTCTTACAGAACTACAATTCGAGAGGCGACTGGAGCATCTCCCTTTTTACTCATGTTTGGTGCAGAAGCGGTACTTCCATCAGAAGTTATATTGCCAACGACAAAACACGAAGCTTGGGAGAAGAATCTCAATACAGACTTAATCTTGGCAAAACTAGACGACTTGGAAGAACAACGGCTCATTGCTTTGACTCATATGGAGAATTACCATCGCCGTCTAGCCAGGGAGTATAATAAGCGTGTAGTGCCAAGAGACTATCAGCCTGGTGACCTTGTATTAAGAGAGGTACCGCCGTATCAGAAGAAGAAAGGATGTAAGAAGCTGGAACCTACTTGGGAAGGCCCTTATGTTATCAAGCGTATAGCGGGTAGTGGAGCTTATGTGTTAGTTGATGAGCATGGAAAAGAACTTGAGCATCCATGGAATGCTAAGTTTATTAAGAGATTTTATCCATAAGGTTACATATAAAAATCCGAAGTCTTGGGCGGGCATAATACCCAAGAAGTCTTATTAGCTTTTGTAATTTGCAGCAAATAAGATCCGGGGACGTAGGTTTGCTTTATGCGCCGAACCCCGTTAACAAATTATTGTGTCATTTTAATTATTCGCATACGGCGACAAATACGCTGAGGCAAAATTGCCAAAGAAAAATTTTACAAGGCTCAATAGCCATACGCTGAGGCAAAATTGCCAAAGAAAATTTTACAAGGCTCAATAGCCATACGCTGAGGCAAAATTGCCAAAGAGAAATTTACAAGGCTCAATAGCCATACACTGAGGCAAAATCGCCAAAGAAAAATTTACGAGGCTCAATAGCCATATGATGAGGCAAGATTGCCATGAAAGTCGTACGCCGGGGTATAACGAAACATTTTAGATTTCTGACTAATAGTAATTCTGGCTAACTGGTGCTATAACTCCTGACGCGTTACTTGTTGATCTGTAAGTGCTGGCAGAAAAATATAAGACTCCCGGAGGCACTAACCACCCTCTTGGCAAACCTACCACTTATAATAGATCGTCGACGGGCACAAGTAACAATGTATAGCGAAAACGGGTGCGATGTGGCTAAGAAAGAATGCTGTCAGTTCATCATTAAAATAAAATGGATTCGAATATACCGGCGGAAATAAGGAAATTGAAAGACTCAAAAAGTTTAACTTATATTCATTAAAGTTCCATAACAAAAAAGTGAGAGATATGAATATATCTCTTGCGAAACAAAAGCATGAACAGCTAAGAGTTATCTAGATCACGCTTGATGACTGGAAGATGAAACATTTGTCAGACTTGCACTTCTGGAGACTTCACGGGATTGTCAACAGCCATATTTGGATCCTTAATAGATGTGTCAATATTTTCTTCTCCACCCTCAGTGGAAACTGCACCCTTTTCTTGGTTTGATTCGTTGGTACCCTGGTTTGAATTTTTAGAGGCGTCCTGGCCGTCATTAGCATTAGCACCTTTGCCGCCATCTTGATGAGAATCTCGACCCTTTGGCTGCAAATCTTCGTCACCTTCGGCGTCCTCTTCTTCACCACTTTCCTCTCCAGAATCTGACCCGCTGTCTATGTGAACAGTATCTTCAGCATTACCTTCATTCTCAGCAGCAACAAGAGTAGTCTCGGTGTCAGGAGGAAAGCGTCCAGGGGCATAGTCTTCTGGAATATCTATATTGTGATCAGGGCAAAATGAAGCCAAATACATCTGAATAGCAAGAAAACCGATCATCCTTACATCAGCGGTATATTGCTCTTCTTGTGTTTGGGCAGACTTCTTGGCAAGACTCAACTCAGATTGAAGGGATTCGTGCATTTTTCGAAGTTTGTTGGACTTAGAGGACTCAGCCTCAAACTTTTCCTTGTACTCTTGGAGTGCCTTAACGTCATTTTCCAAATTAAAAATCTTGCCAGTACACTGCAAATGCTCGGTCTCTAACGCATGCATCTTATCTCCACAAGATTGATGGTCTTTCACTTGTTTCTCTAGCTGAGCAATTCTAGTAACACACTCTTTGTGTTCTTTCAAGGTGGTGGTTTGTTCTTCCAATTGAGACTCCAGATTCTTGTATTTCTCTGAAATAAGGAAAAACATAGTATTAGTGCTGAGGCAATAGCAAATTGGAAATTACATGGGAAAACGAAATCCTAAGGAACTACCTTCTAGACCGCTAACATACTCTTGAATACCCTTTTTGGCAACACTTATTTCATCAAGTTTACTCAAAACTTCCTGATCAGAACAAGGGCCAAAGGCTTGTTTGATTTTGAGTCTAAGTATATTATTTTCTTCATTTAGCTGCCTAGCGCGATCTCCATGAATTTGGGCAAAATATTTATGGTGTTGAATTTCATCTCGGGCGGTATCTCTTTCAGCAGTACGGCAGACCAGTGTAGATGATAAGCGCGAAATGGTAGCTTCCTTATCCTTCAGTTGGGTGGTTACCTTCATATGGTCCACAATAGCTTTTTCTTTGGCTTTACGTTCCAATTCAGCTAAGCGGGAGGCGTTGTCAAGCTCACTCTTTGTCCATGCCACATCCGCTTCAGAAACTTTGAGAATATGGTCAAGATTTACATTAAGGTCAGTGACACGGCGTAATTCTCGGCGGTACCATCTAAGATCTCGGTCAATGTGAAGCAGCATGTTACGCTGATTAGCGTTAGCGCTAACCAGCTTATCTATTTCAATCTTAACTCGCCTCGATTGACCGTCATCATGTTGCTGGCGACCTTATAATAGACAGGGACTAAAAGTGGGAAAAAGGAGACGGCGGAATATAAAATACTTAGAGAAAACAGAAGAAAAAGGCTAACCTTGAAGTTCTTTATGTTCTTTTTTCTCCTTATTGTAGTAATACCGGAGTCGATCACCTTCCTTCTTCTCCTTTTCCACTTGAGCCTTACTCTGCTCTAGACTCTGCTCTAGTTTGGCTTTATCCTGGCGAAGGTTGTCGCGTTCTTGTTGCAATTGAGCATTCAACGTGATACCACCAAGATTGCGCTGAAAATCCTGAAGAATAAGAGAAACAGTTATAGTTAGAAATGAAATTTTCAACGGAAAAGTTAAAGGGCAAGGCTGAGGCAATAATGTACCATGACGGCGCTGCAGAGTTGTTCATAAGGAGTAAGATGAGAAACGGCGGTAGTAAGCTCGACGGGTTTCAGCGCTAACCCAGGCTCAGTTAGTTTTCTCATTGATTCTAGATAAAGAGTATTAGAACCACTTTCATCCTGAGACAACAATTTAGCAAAGGAATCCACTAACTTATTGGGCGGTAAATGAATCTCTGTGGAACTATTGTCAGAAGAAGTGCAAGGTAGAGTGTTCAAAGAAAGAAGGTGATGAAGAACTGAGACAGCATTATTAACAGCTGAGGCAAAGACCGGTTCAGCCAGATTATTTGACTGGGCAGGAGTTTCCATTTCAATAGTACGTTCGCCAGTAGTATCCACATTCATCTCGGCGGTACCTCGACCAGTGGTGGCAGTGTCTGAAGTAGTAATTGGTGGAGTTGTAGGATTTTCTTCATACACCTGGTCAACATGATGTTCATCAGCAGGCTTCACAGATTGGTCCTTAGAAATAGGATCGCTGACGACATTCGGGTTGTTGGATTGGCTATTTTTCTTGGAAGCAACTGACTTTTTGACCTTTGGTAGCTTTTCGTTGTTCTTAGAAGAGTCGCCGTCCTTCTTCTTGGATGATTCATTATCCTTCTTCTTGGAAGACCCGCTGTCCTTCCTTTTGGAAGAGCCGCTGTCTTTCTTAGCAGCAGAAGTAGACTTGGAGCTGTCATCTTTCTTGGATCCAGCAGTAGGCATACCAGGGAGTGCGCCAAGGGTGGCTTTAACACGATCTATCGCGCTGAGGGGCTTCTCTGGCTTGGATTTCTTCTTAGGTGGCTGTGAAAAGGAAAATCATCGTCAACTGTTAAGCTAACAAACAGAGGCAAATATATACATATATTTCAAAGGCAGTAGTAGGATGTTTGTTACCTGAACAGCGTCTCCCTCTTTTCCTTTTCTCTTTGTACCTTTCCCTTTTCTAGGTTGCTTGCAAAACTCAGGCTTTTTAGACCAATGACCTTTATCAGTGACAACAAACTCGCCATTCTTCTTGAGATACTGGTTTTCTTCATCCCAGCGAACAGACCAAAAATCATGCTTGGCTAGAGCAGAATGCTCAGGGAGGAATTCCTCACGAGGAATAGTTTTATTCTCATCTTTAAAACCTTTGAGCCAGGGACCTTCAACTTGGCAAGGAATATCACCCCAATGATTTTCAGTTTTATGGCGGACAGAGGGTTTTTCAGTGGTAGAGGTTTCCTTGTCAACATCTCTTAGAAATTTCTTGTCATTATCGAAACCTCTTCTTGATTCAAGGCGGTATAACCATGGTTCGCCAGCTGTGAGACTGGGCTTCACTTGATATTGAGCTAGGAAATTCTCAACGGTATATAGTTCTTTGTTGACAAAGGCAGGATCCCTAGTGAATTTAGGGTAAAGAGTGTGGCCTTTACTGCGGGCAACCCATTCATACAATATACGAATGGAATTACCAGAAAGTTGGGCGGGATGCTTGTTTATATGCATCAGCAGCTGAAGAAGAAGATGATTGGCAGGATCATAAAGAGGAAACTGGTACCCAGCTCTGATCTGGCCCATAGATATAACTAAATGATTCTCATCTTGGCCTTCCTGGCGGATATGCTCCAAGAGTAATGGATCAGAGCACATAGTGACGTTGTCTAAAGGCGAGATTTTAAGTGATAGAGTAATGGCGTGTGATGGAGTGCAATACCCTTCCCAGTCATCACCCCAAGATGGTTTAGCGCTGAGATCTAAAGATTATTCGTCCTCATGATCTTGGTTCTGAGAACTTGAGGAGGAGTCAGCGTCTTCATGGTTAGACCCTTGCTGCTGAGAAGAAGATTCTGGATCAAAGGAAGAATCAGTTGAAGCCATTAGACAGCCGGATAAGATGAAGATTGATCGGAAAACGGAAGTTGCAGAGGCAAAAGATGTCGGAATAAAAGGGAGACAGATAAAAAGCGAATCTGAGTGGTGGAGAGAATAAAGCAGTGATTTTGAAGAAGTTTCACACTTGTATGAAGCTGAAAAGAGGCGGAAAGTGGTGGTTTCAGGCGAAGCAGCGACGGAACAACGACAGTTAGGGTTTAAGAGCAGTGAAGAAGAGAAGAAAAACTGAGAAGAAAAGTAGGTTAAGTGATGGGAATCAGGGTATTTATAGGAAAGGGAATCTTGACGGGTTGAGCCGGTTGCAGGTCATAAAGCAGCTCCGACATTTGCGGCATGCCGCTGTACGTGGAGAAAAGTACTGTCAGAAGAAATGTGTTGGCATTTTCAGCGGTTTGAGAATTTCATCTTCAGCGACTAAAGTCTCTAAAAATGAAAGAGGCAAAATTTAGGTGTAGAAAATGCCTTAGGCCAATTTAAGGTACTTAAGAAAAGATTTGTATTAAGGAGGGCATCTATAAGAAGTGAAGTGTGGTGACAGCGACATCAGTCAGCGGTATTCTCCTACAAAGGAAGGGACGTTGAGAAATA